>JASDQU010686964.1:26164-39567 GCA_032191745.1 Picea mariana | reverse complement strand
ATTATGGATAATGTAATGCTTGATTTCAAATGTACTTTAGTCTGGAACATTGTGAAGGCTTTCATGTAGATCTGAACAATAGAGTTTATCATAGTTGGAAAACTGGAACATATCCATGTGGCATTTCTTTTGTCATCATGAGATGTGATCTACTGAGTAATCATGTTGATGTTATAGGAAATCTTCACCACGCTTTTGTTGTGCACTGGAGGTTCTCCATCAAGTTATCTTCTTCTATCTACATACAAGGGTCTCTTTCTAGTATGCCTCAAAGTCTTGAGATTGTTCTTCATACGTTCTTTATTCAATTTCTCTGGAGAACATTCTTGCATTCATCTGATGTAGAATTCCAACTTATGGATGTTGCGGATGATATAATGACTCATGTAGAGATAAGTCTGGTTTACTGGAACAAGTAATCATCATAGTCTTCTCCCTCCATCTGGGAGAACCTCTAGTTCTAGGTCTTGCAATGCTTTCATTCATAAGTCTTTCATACACTATTCTTCATCACGACTTTCAGTTCCTCTGCTTGATTGCTTTTATTGAGTTTATATCAGGCTAGCAATCTTGTGATTCTTAATACAATGACTGGTTGTTCTGGCTTCTCTTTCTTTCTTGGAATCTTCATATTCTTCCTGCTGTCTTTCTTTGGCTCTTGGGTCCATGGAGTTTCTTATAGATTCCATGCCCTAAAGATTCCATTTCTTTCTTTCATTATAGGATCATGAATGTGGATGGACAACCAGGGATACTTTAAGGCTTCTCTTCGAAGAAGACTTCTTCTGAAGTTGAACTGGACACATATTGTCTTTCATAGTTGCTACCATGGATATATACTTCATCATCTTCAATGGATTATAGGATTAGCTCCCTCCTAATCCTTGCTTCATGTATCAGTGCATATAATTGGTTTCCTCGGTCTAATAGAGTCCATGCTTCTGTTTGTATCCTTATTGTCTTCTGTAATATATAATTTGGCTCTCTTGTCTAACAGAGTCCACACTTCCGTCTTGTTGTCTTCTACAAAACGTCATAAGTCTTTTTCCAATTTTCTCTCGATTGCTGACTTCTTTCTATCTTTGCTTCTTCTAAGTCTCTTATTTTGCAATAGCTTCCACGTGATTTGTATTTCATCCTTTCATGTGTATTATCTAATGATATCCATTTTCATCTTGTTTGTTCTTCCATAGGTATAGTTCTTCTTGGAACGCATTATTTTCCAAGAGATAGATATACAAGATATGTACAGAGATGATGCAAACAAGATATGTATAAGAAATAAGAAGAGTGTTGTTACCTTTTAGAAGAAGAAGTCTCTTCCATCCTACTTAGTCTTCTTTGTAGGTTCCTTTTCTTCGGCAATTGATGCTTCATGTTTCTCCTTCCTTTTCTTTAGCTCGGGACAATGATTCTTGTAGTGACCATACTTTCGACAGTTGAAGCATTGTACTTCTGAAATGTATTTCTCTTGATTTGGCTTCCTCCTTGAACCAAACTTCCTTTTGTTCATGAAGTTCTTGAATCTTGCTATGAAGTCTTGATCATCGTACTTCTTTTGGGGCTTCTCTTTTGCATTGATCCTTGATTCTTCTTGAGCACAGCAAGTCCAAAGTTCTTCAAATGTTGGATACTCCTTCCTTGTGTTCATGCTTGCGGAAAATGCATCCCATGTCTTGGGAAGACCATTGAGTACTATGTTCACTAATTCCTTCTCTGAAGTGATCTCTTCAATAGCTTGTAGTTGATCTCTTAACTGGGAGATCCTTACAAAGTATGATGTTATGTTGTCATCCTCATTCATCTTCATGTCATGGAGCTCATTCTTCATATTCATAACTTGTCCAATGTTTCTGACTGAGAAGAGATTTGTCAGGGCATCGTACATCTTCTTTGATGAGTCAAGATGGGAGATGTAGGGTATCCAATGGTATTTTATAGAATCCACTATGATACTCATGGCATTGATGTCAACATCTTTGAACTTCTCCATAGTTGCAACATTCTGCAGTTCCTTCTCTTCTCCTTCTACAAACTCTGGCTTCACGATCTTTCCTTTCACGATATTCAGCACTTTATTCTTGGCAAGGATGAGGTAAATCCTTGTCTTCCAGTCTCCATCTAACTTGTTCTCAGACTTCATAGAGTTAGTCATGGCTTGCTTGACTTGGTCAAACCCTAGATTTGACCAAAAATTCAAACTTCACATCTTGGCTTCCTGAGGGTATCAGGAGATGCGCTAGGCTAGAGCGCATTGATCTATCCGGAGAATAGGTCAATCCATTCACTTAAGGTGCCTCAACAAGAGGTTTAGGGTTTCTACAATTGCTCTTGTTAGGAACCCTAGCGGCAGTTCCTCAGTGAGCTCAATATCCTAGCGGCTATGTTTCCTTCTAGCGTTTAGACTAAATGAAGGAGGTGTGGGCCCATAACCTGTTAGAATATAGAATATTGTGTGCTCGTTTTACCATTGAAAATACCCTCGTCACCCAACCATAGGTCGAAGCCACCCTTCGAGCACCTTAACCTTGACTGAGAATTACTCCGGAAGCAAACCCTAGGCTAGATAGCCAAACAAGGTGTAGCACATCTTCCTCCAAGGATAGCGCACCAACAATAGTTGATCAGATAGTCCAAACCCTAGCTAAGAGATAGTCCAAGCCAACACCCAAGACTGGTTGTTGTAGCAGCTGCACCTGTAGCTCTCCTCCACACGTGCGCACCAAACTGGGAACTGCAGTGCGCACGAGTTGTTGCTATGCAATTCTGAGATGTGTCAAATGAGAACTGGCGCCTTGTATTTATAGTGGTTCTGCCAGATTTGTTGGGGTGGAATTCTCCTTCTTGGTATATGTTTGTTCAGTATATTATTATTAATTATGGTCGATTTCTTCTCTTGGAGGCTAATAACCTAATATAAATTATCTTCCTGAGCCGACAAGACTTCTTAGGTTATTAGCCAACTCATTAGGGTTTTCTCTTGCTTTCTGGAATCTTCTATTCTCGCCAGGTTTACACGTGGAGGTAAATACCTCCCGCAATTACCATAATATTAACACTAAGACCCTGCTAGGGAGTAAATGCAATGAGGTGGGTACGGATACGAAGGTCTTGGGATCGGTCTCAGTGTGAATATGAAGGCCTTGGGATTGGTCTTGGTGTTTAAAGTCGGGGTTAATACAGGATTTTCAAGGGATGGCAGCATTCATACTATTTTTCCCCTTTGTTCAGCACCCACGCCATTGCTCCAAGACCTAAATATCCTAGTGTCAATCGAAGCGGAGGGTAAGTAAGAAGTTTTTTTTGGAGCTAAGGCATGTACATGTGATAAGAAGGAGGAAAACAGGAGGGACTGTGTGCATGCTTAGCTCGAAAAGGTGGAAATGGTAGTCAAAAGGGATGTAGCAATTGCAGATGTATCCAAGTTAGTCGAGAATACATTGGTCGGTCGATTCAGTGAAAGGTGGTCAGAGAAGTTTATTTATCTAGGTGGATGGAGCTCAATTGGTTCTTTGTTATGGTATATTTGCCTAGCTTTCATGTTTTGGTTCTGGGGTGGATCTGTTTCATTTTCAAGTTGGAAGAGGACAATGAAAAAATTATAAGAAGGAGTTGAAGAAAAAATTGTGTGAGACTAAGGGCTTACTGTGGAATAAGGAATCTGCCTTATAGTGCACCCCTTAGAAATCATCATGAGAGACTGTCTCAGTCTGCCCTCACGACATCATGAACCTCTTAGGAACAAGGCAGTCGTTAACCTTCAATTCAGGTCACGGCGGGAGTGCTAATAGGCTATGACATGGAAATTTCCACACCTCTCCCTCATCTATTTGATATATGTGTATGACCCCTTTAATCCATATGTGAGTCGGATTAGCAAGCATCACCATGTCTACATCCACTAACAAAGATAATATTAATAACTCTTATACATGAAATCCATAACTGAAATCATCATAATGCATGCATAATAAAAACAAGTACTCATAAATCAAATTCAATAGTCCACTCCCTGAGTCAATCCAAAGTCCAATGAATTATGTCGATGCCATGAGCATCCTCATCATGTCACGTTTCCTGCACACTCAAGAAACCTCATCATAATACATGTCAATGTTATACATCAATATTAATAACATATCAAAATTTCAATACTAAATCATAACATAAACTCATAAACCAAATCAGATAATCATAATGTACCATGTTTAGTTGGATCACTCGCACGCAAGTGTCCTCGAAGAATAATCAGTGTTATGAAAATGTGGTCGGTGAAATTTGGATGTTACTACTCTGATGTTTTGATCACAATACAATTTGCTTAAGTGTTGTAATGGTGTCTTTAGACGTTGCCCTTTCTTTGAAATTTTTCTTCCTCTTCGATTATCTGCAATATTGTGTTCTTTGTTTCATGTCGTGTTCCACCCTATTCCCCAACATGGTATCAAAGTAGATGGTTTAAAACCTGGACTTGTTATCTGCAAACCTTGTTGAGTCAGATCTATTGTCTGATTGACTTTGGGTCGGTGGTTTGAGGATGGGAGCTTATTGAAACAGACCAGTTTCTATCTAGACATCAAAGATGGCTTCAAATATTGATTCTATTGTTCTAAATGGATCAAATTGTGCAGTATGGGCACCGTATATGGAAACCCTACTTAAGAGCAAAGGATTGTGGCAGTATATGAAGGTTTTGATTCCAGATCAAACATACAATCAGGAAAAGTTTGATGTTGATGGCAAGAAGGATGAGGTTGTAGGGGTCATCACGACCTACATCTCACGGGAGATTCGATTTCACCTCAGTGGAATCATTTTCCCTTGTCAAGTCTGGAAGAAGTTGAAGTCATTGTATGGTTGAGTCAATGAAAGCCACATCATGCAATTGGAGAAAGAGTTGTTCTCTCTCAATCCTCATTCTCTTAACATAATGGAGGACTATTTGACGTGTGTCAAAGAACTCCAGTTTAAATTGGAAAAATTTGGAAAGAAATATCAGAAGAAGGACGGAAAACTCATTGAGTTGGTACTGATGAACTTGAGAACACCATTCATTGTGTTCATGTCGACTTTCTGCACTAACTAGCAACCAACCAAAGAATATGGTATGGATTACACCTTTGAAGATTTATGTGGTCTTTTGATTACTGATCAAGATAGACTGCTTGAAGAAGGCAAGATTGGTGGCAAACAACATGCCCACTTTCTCAAGGGAAAGGCAAAGATGGATCCTAGGGACAGAGTACAGTTTGATGCCTCTACATAGAAACCTGCATACCGTGACCGGAAACCGCAGTGACAAAAAGATGTCCCCAACAAAGTCGAAAGAAGAATACATATTAGTATTGTGGAAAGACTGGACATGTGGAGAAATTATGTTATAAGAAGAGAGACGATCTAGAGGAGAAGGTTAAACACCTTGAAGGAGACGTGTCCACTGTACATCGACCTGTTGATAATTTCACCTTCAAAGACATAACTTCTCAAGCCTTGTTGTTTCATCTTGCGCAAAAGGAATGGGTATTTGACTCTAGGTGCACTCATCACATGGCTAAGGATGCTTCCTTATTCGCGTGGTTGGATGAAGCTAAGAAGAGGAAAAACTATGTTGCTGATGATTTTTCTATGGATGTTGTTGGTCAGGGTGATGTTGCTAGTCGACATGGGAAGATTGTCAACATCTACCATGTGCCAAATCTCAGTGCCAATATGTTGTTTGTTTCTCACTTAACACTGACATGAAAGAATGTGAAATTTTGGCCATATTGGTTTTATGTTTGTGATTTGAAGAAAGGAAAGTCAATTGTCGTCGATGAGCTTCTCGACCCAACAAACAGTTTGTACAAGTTTTGTGACTTGACTCAACCTGACACTGAATTGACTACACTTGTTTCTCACACCGATGAGAGAAGTCTAATTTGCATGAGAGACTCATACATCTAAATTTCCAAAGTCTGTAAGCACTAGCAACTCAGAACATGGTTCCTAGTTTGTCGAAGGTATTTCCCCTTAAGAAGTCTGTAAGGGATGTGTGCTTAGGAAGCGTCATCAGACACCTTTCGACTCTGGCAAAGCATGGCGATCACAAAACCCACAAGAGTTGGTTGACATTGATGTTTGTTGCATCAATCTACCTTCACTGGCAAGTACAAGGTACATTTTTACTTTCAACGATGATTTCTCTTACTTTACATGGGTTTACTTCTTGAAGAATAAGAACCTTATCTTTGAAAAGCTCAAGGAGTTTCGAGCCTTTGCTAAAAATCAACGTGTTCGGCCAATCAAATGCCATAGATATGACAATGGTGGTGAGTATGTAAATCGACCTTTTGAATAATACCTACTTCGATGTGTTAATGACTAGCAGCGATTGGTTCCTTGCACATCTCAGCAGAATGGAATCACAAAACTCAAGAATCGGACATTATTCGAAATAGCTAGATGTCTTTTGCAAGCGAATTATTTGCCTACTCACTTTTGGGAAGAAGCGGTGTATTGTGAAAATTATCTACTCAATCTCATCTCGACTCAATTTGTTCCTTCCATGACTCTAGTCGAACGATTGTATGGGAAGAAGCCTTCGGTCGGGCACCTAGGTGTGTTTGTATGTGTTTCCTGGGCTCACATTCTTGATGATTGCGTAAAGAAGTTGGATGCAAAGAGTCATGCTTGTATCATGATGGTCTACTATGCAGAGTCAAAATCCTATCAACTATCTGATCCTATCAAATGGTAAATTATTATCAGATGCAATGTACAATTTGATGAGAAGTCTTATGGCATCAAGTTGTTGAATACCTCCTCTAGATTGATGCAATATTATCCCTTTGATGTTTTCTCTGACATTGGTGCTCATGTTCCATAATTTGGTCTTCGACTGGACAGTCGAACATCCTTCATGTTTCAACTGGATCGTCAGCCTCCGAGTCGACTAGTTCGTCATCCTCTGTTTCGACTGGCCTGCCGACTGAAGCATCTTCAACTTATGATTGACCTGCTGAATTCAACCATAGTTCACATGTTTCTTGTCTACCCAGATGGGCTACCAAGACAATTTAAGTTGTTGTAGTTAATGCTAGATATGCCTCCTCTAGACGACAAACTTGAAGTCAAAAGAAACATGCTAGTGTTTCCTTGATGACTCGTGTACTTCAAACCTCTAATCTTGTTATCTACTCAGATTTTGAAGGACGACATGAATGGGAACAAGCCATGCAGACAAAAAATGATTCTTTGTCGAAGAACCACACTTGGGACTTAGTTTCCCAACCGCAAAGAAAGAACATTGTGAAGTATCGATGGGTCTACCGGACCAAATTTACCTTTGAAGGTGTTGTTGAGCGACATAAAGCCCGCTTAGTCGCAAATGTATTTTCTCAACAAGAAGGAATCCACTACACTGAAACCTTTGCCCCGGTCACAAAGATGAACTATGTTCAGCTGATTCTTTCCCTTGTTGCTTGTTTTGGATGGGAAATTCATCAAATGGATGTGAAGAGTGCCTTTCTTCATGGAGACCTATCTGAAGAAATTTCCATGGAATTACCACTTGGTTTTGTGAGAGATTCAAACTTGGTTTGTTGACTCAAGAAGTTTCTTTATGGTTTGAAACAGGCTCCCCAAGCTTGGTATACTAAGATCAACAATTTCTTTCTTCGACTTTGTTTTAAACGTTGTGAATATCATCACAACTTGTATGCACTCCAAACCAATGGAGACACCTTGATTGTTGTTTTATATGTAGACGACTTACTCATTATTGGCAATAATAATGATCTCATCCCTAGATCGAAGAAACAAATTGTTGACTCCTTTGATATGACAGATCTTAGTACTTTGCATTATTTTTTGGGTCTTCAAGTATTACCAATTTGTGATGGATTTTTCATTTCTTAGTCTAAATATGTGATGGATCTATTGACATGTTTTAAGATGGTTGATTGCAAGCCTTGTGCTACTCCTTTTCCATCTAGAGTAAATCTTGCCAAAACTTGTCAAACACTCGTAGTCGATGCTACTCTTTATAGACAATTGGCCGATAGTATTATCTATCTTACTCATAGTTGACCTAATATTTTCTTTGTTGTTAGTGTGGTTTCTCGGTTTATGCAGGACCCTAAAGAAAGCCATTGGAAAGCACTCAAATGAATTGTTTGTTATCTCAAGGGTACCACTCTTTTTGGTACCAAGTATTGTCAAAGTTCAGATTCGATGTTTGTCTTCACCAAATCTAACTGGGCTGGCGGCAATGATTTCTATATAGCACCAAACCATTGGTATGGTCGTGCAAGAAACAAAAGGTAGTCTCATTGTCGAATACAAAATCATAATATTGTGGCACCATTCAAGCAGGTAATGAAGCAGTATGGATTCTCCAACTTTTTGGAGAACTTGGCCTTCCCGTTTAGGCCTCAACTACAATATATTGTGATAACCATAGTGTTATACAGGTTGTTGACAATCTTATTTCCCATAGTAAGATGAGGCATGTTGAGCTTCATGCTCACTATTTGAGACAATTGGTTCCTGAGAATGTTGTCTCTCTTGAATATTACAGAATAGATGATCAGGTTGCTTATATCTTCACCAAACCTTTACTTGAAGCCATATGTATCAAGCTCAGCATGATGCTTGGGCTTCATGAAGTTGCAATTATGGGGGGGTGTCATAATGACCTAATTTCACCTCCTAAATCTCCAGAGCTATGTTTTGATTGGGGGGTGGGTGTTGGAACATCAAGCTTTGATGGTTCATCACACATCACTTGGGTTCAATTGGTAGAGAGATTGACCAACATCTGGATAGAGTCGGTCGGGCGATCGACCAACACACTACATGAGCCAGTAGAGTAGTCGACGTGCTTGCCAATCGAATAGTCAACCAGCAATCAAAGACAATCGGGCGATGGATCGACCAGACCAGCAATCAACTACGAGTTGGACATGTGGGCGGTCGGGTCAAGCATCCTTGTCGAGATGACTCGACGACGCAGATTTGGCGAAGTCAACTCTAATAGCCAACGGTTACACGTGGAGAAGATCTTTTGAATGTTATGGAAGTTGGTTATATCTTGAGACCGTAAAAAGGATACCTCTTGGGTCATTAAGAAAATCAAGAAGAAGATTATGGATATTGTGCAATAGATCATGCAGATCAAGATGTGCACCATGCACTATGATGTTTTGATCATAGTGCGTTGTGCTTAAGTGTTGTAACAATGTCTTTAGACACCACCGTTTGTCTTCGAAATTTTTGTTCCTCTTCAATTATCTACAGTATTGTGTTCTCTGTTTCATGTTGTGTTCCACCTTATTACCCAAAAACCAAAGGAATGCTCAATTCGAAGGATTGCAATTATGGAAAATCCATTGAATCGCACCTAATGGTTGGCCAATAACAAATTTCTTCCACCACAAATCAAATGGATTGACCCTAACAATCTTCAAATCAATTCCTTAAACACAAAAGATTGTTGATACATTCCATATCCTTTACATTAGTAGCAACCCCTTTTCAAGAGGTTTTATCAACTCCTACTCGTAGGAAATGTTTGCAATTATTGAAACAATCATGTTGATCCATTAACTCGAACTCATATAGCCACTAGTGTTGTAACCAATGCTCTGAGAAATTTTTCTGTCTGGTCTATCTCTAGCCCGTTCAGGTCTAGCGTCTAAATCACAGCTTTGATACCACCTGTAATGTACCTACTACCCTTTGTGCTTAATTGAGAGTACAATGTACTAAAATTTCTTAGTTTCCTACTAAGTTACTTTTCTTAAGCACATCTCTAATACCAATTCTAATCCCATCAACCAATTTTTCTCCTCAAAAGCTTTCCAACAACTATACTGTTGCTCAGTTATGAGCTCGAAGCAAGAAGTTACAACCTTCTAAAGTTTCTTAAGTATTTTCTCTCTCCTATCTCAGCATGCCTATGTGGCATCCCTTGTTGACGTGGCACCACACGTGTCATCATACGTGGCATGGACACCTATTGCAAGGATTTTCCTTCTAATGTGATATCCCACGTATTGCATCTTAGCATACTTTACTTTTATTGGTATCACATCCGCAAAAATTTTAAGCCCTATGATGTATTACGACGTAAATTTTTACACTGTGATACATTGCATTCCTCGATAATGCAACACTCGAAAAGTTCCATGTTTTCAATGTGTCGCACCAATTTTAGTTTTGGTGTGATACATCGCATTGCACTAAAAGTCATCTCTTTGCAATAAACTTTTCAACTCTTCTTTCTACAAAGTTCTTTTTGTATCATGCTCACAAAATTCTTGTCTTTGCGGTGTATTGCACCGAAAGTCTCTTTTGGTGTGATACGTCGCACTTCGTCATTCTTTGTCCCATCGCAACAAGGGAAGTTTTCCACCTTGCAGTGAATCGCACTACAACAAAATTTTCATTTGTGTGATACACACAAATTCCCCAAGTTCTTTGAAAAGATTATAAGTATTAAGCCTATCTTTTTGGGTGAAAACATTGTATCGCACATAAAATATTTTTGTGTTCTACACGTTGTATCATATGGATATTATTTTCGTGCGACATGCAATACTCATCCAAGTTTATCTAAAAAATTATAAGTCCCAAGTGCTCATTCTCGACGATGAGCATTTTATCACACATAAATTATTTGCATGAGATACACACTGTATTGCAGAAAAATATTTTCCGCGTGATATAGAAAAATGCACAAGTTTTCCTTGAAACTTATAAGTTCTTTCCACGTAATTCCTAAGTCTTTTCCATGGATTTTTTCTAAGGCTCCTACCCCCTTGTTAAACCCATTCTAAGAATCACATTCATGGAGGTAATGCAAGGATCAAGCCTTATTCATTACCAAGGATTTTATTCCAAATCCTCGTCCCACTCAAACATATTTCCTTTTAAAAAAACCTACAAGGGATCCTCCTATGTTATCCATTCTCAATCAAGCAATTGAGGAGAGCATTCAATGGGACCAAAGGCAATTTAAACTAAGTTCTATCTAGGGACTTCCAGGTCCAAACAAACACTTTACTTAGTGTATACAACAATTTTAAGGGTTATATGAGAATGAAGGGAATCTCGTAATAAAAGTAAGGGTGTATGTTTCAAGCTTGATGAATAAAGAACCATAGCTGCATGGATTATAAACCACATTTGCACCTTTTATTTTACTAATGGCACATTGCATCCCTCATGTTGTCTTACACAACTTATCTATGACAAGATACAATTACTTGTTCTTTATTTACCAATGGAATCCTACAACCATGTCATTCATTCACATGGCATACAACGCTAAAATGTAGCAGTCTACCAATTCCAGTTACAAGAATTATATTTCCATCCATGAAATAGATCTCACATCAAAATCAAACAACAAACTTGCAACAAGCAATCTTCAGCACAAACCATGAAACAATAGCATAAAACATCATAACACTTTCATTGGCATCCATAACTTTGATTATCCAATGCACAAAGTTGAAATCTAAAGGAAACGCTCCTTTGACATTCAAACATTGCAAATAACAACATAATACATCATAATAATTCAATTCATAAACAAGAAACCAAGATTATGTGTTCTGAATATTTGCATGCCTAGAAACTGACTAAGGTAGAACCATGCTCCACCCAACTATAGGCTCTATTGTACATGTCCTTTCTACAATATGCCACCCTCAAGCCAGGCTATGATACCACCAGGGCAAAGTAGGTTATCTTGGGGTAGTCAATCTATCTCAGGTCCATCAATTTACCAACCCAAGGGTCTCACTGTTGAGTTCTCTTGAACCAGCATAGAAAATTAGGCACCCTGACTACCTACCCCACACAAGATAAGGAGAAGGCCTTCCTTCTCTGCTACACAGTCTCTGGGAAGCCTCTCCCTCCAGTGCTCTTTAGTGTGTGCATAGAGGGCCCAACTGCCATCCATCACTCCAACAAATTTTTCTCTTGGATTCCTTGAACCTTCTCAATGGTTCACATGATTCTTTGATTGGTTGTTTCATTACTCGACATGATAGCCTCGATGGCTTCCAAGCCAAGGCTCTCTCTTTCTTTCTTTTATCTTCCCCGTGATTCATTACTTGGGTGCTCTAGCCCATAGTATGGTTGTCTACTTGGCCTCCATCCATGGCTACTCTACCAAACAAAATGATAACCTTCTTTTCTTCATTTCCCTACCAATATTCCAACTCTTTCTTTGTTTTCCTCCTCCATGAATTCACTTCTGCATCCATTCAAATTTCCCTTCTCTACTCAATGCATGGGTGCCATTCATCCACACGATTCAAGGATGGCCCTAGCCATTCATTTCTCTCCACAATGGCTAGCACACACCCACCCCATAATTGAATTCGATACCTCTTTGTAGCTAGTCACATGCATGTCGAGATTGATCAAGTGGCTCATTTTCCTCTTTCTAGCCATGCGCCTAAGTCCTAGCATGAATGAACGAACCAAAATGAATTGTTTTCTTCTTTCCAATTAGCCACCTTCCTCCTTTCTCAATCACACACATGGGTGCCTAGGATGTTTGAACTATTGTCTCCCCCTTCCTCTACACACATTGGTGTTGAAGTTCACCCCCCCCCAACCCAAGGAGGGGGATTTACTCAACTCCATGTTTCCATAACTATGGGTGGTGTACTCTCCGCCAACCTCTTATATGGAGGTACCTAGTCCATTCTTCTTGTAATTATGGAAGGTGATCCTCCTTTCAAGAAATCCTACAAGGGATCCTCCTATGTTATCCATCCTCAATTAGGCAATTGAGGATAGCATTCAATGGGATCAAAGGCAGTTTAAACTAAGTTCTATCTAGGGACTTCCAAGTCCAAACAAACACTTTACTTAGTGCATACAACAATTTTACGAGTTATATGAGAACGAAGGGAATCTCGTAATAAAAGTAAGGGTGTATGTTATACAAGACCCCCAAGCACTCATACATGGTTTCAATCTTGATGAATAAAGAACCATAGCCACATGGATTATAAACCACATTTGTACCTTTTATTTTACTAATGGCACATTGCATCCCTCATGTTGTCTTACACAACTTATCTATGACAAGATACAATTACTTGTTCGTTATTTACCAATGGAATCCTACAACCATATCATTCATTCACATGGCATACAACCCTAAAATGTAGCAGTCTACCAATTCCAATTACAAGAATTATATTTCCATCCATGAAATGGATCTCACATCAAAACCAAACAACAAACTTGCAACAAGCAATCTTCAGCACAAACCACGAAACAATAGCATAAAACATCATAACACTTTCATTGGTCCATAACTTTGATTATCCAATGCACACAGTTGTAAGCTAAAGGAAACACTCCTTTGACATTCAAACATTGCAAATAACAACATAATT
>JASDQU010686963.1:0-39546 GCA_032191745.1 Picea mariana | reverse complement strand
TACTCCTTGTCTGCCCTTTACCGTATTTGCACCAAGAGGTGACAGTGCATCCACATTATAGTTGAATTCTTCGCTCATTTTTTGTTTTGGAAGCACTTCATGGTTTCTGTCTGCAATGGAACATATATGTGTAACAGAACATGAATAGCATAAAAAGAATGCCCCTTTGTTAAACAAAAGTCTTCAGGAGAGTAATTAATATCTTCAAGAAACAGCAAGAAAATGTTATAAATCTGGAGCCCAACATCCCCCCATGCTCAGCCTTTTGCATGTCCTCATGCAAACGAATTCACCTTTTTAGCACTGGCACAGTAATAGAATGTTAACAGTCCCAGGAACTGTCCATATTGATTAATAGGAACTGCTGAGAAGAACCCCTGCACTTTGAGCATATGTTGTCAACTTATCCAATTTCCATATCAAACCTTTCAAACTTTCTAAGAGCTGGGCAAATTTAGCAGCTTCATTGATATCTTCCTGGTTGTGAGCTGGTACCTGGGTGCGAGCTGGTGCCTGGTACTGGTAAGCTCTGTTTAGTATCAGCATTATGTTAAAGAGACAAATATACTAGGAATGATGCTCAGCATTTAAGCTCTTGATGGCTGCGTCCAGAACCCAGGAAAATAAACAGCGTAACCACTGCACAATCCTTCATCGTTATCTATCTCCATTGTCATGTAAGCCTTGCTGTAGAATTGTCTTTTGAAGTTACATCTGGCGCGAAAATTGTAGCTTCTCTGGTCTTTCTGATGGACCTGTAACTGATACTGGTACTGACTGGTACTGACTGGTGCTGCTGGTACTGACTGGTACTGTTGGTACTGACTGGTACTGACTGGTGCTGCTGGTACTGACTGGTACTGCTGGAACACTCAGGAATCTGCAGAAGAATTTGAACAAATAATACCGTTCTGAGAAAAGAACTTCCTATGTATAACAGCAGATTATCTGAGGATGACCCCGCACCTGGCTTTTGTTCTGGCTTGAAGAAGAATGCTGCATTTCTAATACAATAAGTCATGAACCTTNTATGTGTAACAGAACATGAATAGCATAAAAAGAATGCCCCTTTGTTAAACAAAAGTCTTCAGGAGAGTAATTAATATCTTCAAGAAACAGCAAGAAAATGTTATAAATATGGAGCCCAACAGAGCCCAAGTTGACACATGTCTCCCTTGAGCTGCATGCTCTCCACTTAACCTATGTTCCTTTCCAGGAGCTTGGGACAACACTCATCAATTGACCACCTTATCCCTTTTAGGAAATAATAATAAATTATTATCCCCTTTAGAGATAATCCCCCCTTAGGTCCAACACTTAGCCTCCTCCCTTACCTAGACTTGTGGAAACTTAGTCCCCCATCACTCTTTCTTCATGGTCGGTCTACACACAATGATGTTTTTATATTAACAAAGTGCATAATTACATGTACCAAAATAGGCTCCTCACCTTTACACCTAGGCTCTCTAGCCTACTTGCATACATAATGTTACAAGCTTACAATTGCTCGGCTCACCAACCTACAAAACATGTTTAGAATACATAGATATTACTGGGGCTCATCCTTGGGGTATTATAGCTGGGGTCTAGCCCCAGTCCCAACGCTTTGCATGTTACTTTACCATATAACCTTACACTATGGTTTGGTGCAGGAGTTTTGTTTGGCATGTGGTGTGTAACCTTCATGTGTATTTAAGTTGTGGTCTATCGCATGTGACTGTATCATATAACCCTTTCCTCCACTATGTGCATGCACGTTTTAATGGAGCCTAGCCCTATTTACATGTAGTACGATATGACCCACTCCTTTGATGTTTGGCATGGATTTGTGGGGATAGTGCTCGGTATATCGGGATAGCCTACCGACCAAGGTGCATGACCAGTGCTAGAAATCAGGGGCCTTACAATCATTACGAGCATGTGGGAGTGTTGGGTCTTGGCCACATGAGCCATAGCCATGGGACCAGGGGTCTATTCCAGAGGGGCTAGTGTGCCAGCCTATCCCAGGGCCATATGGAAGTGCCCCATATGCCCAGGGGCCTGGAGAAAAGGGTTTGTGCCCTTTATTTGTTCAAAAGTGGGTTTTTTAACTAGATTATAAGATTTTATTTGATTTTTTAGCTAGTTTTGAAAGATTTTGGCCATTACTGGAGAATCTAGAGATCTTTTTGAGGCTAGATCTTGGGGGAAAGTTGGGAAGATGTTACCAACTTGAAATATATATAAACTAGAGGTTCTTGGAAGCCTTAAAGACATTCATAAGAGGAGAAATGTTGAATAATTGTAGATCCAAAGCCATTTTTATGCAGGGAAGCCATTAAGGAGAACAACTTTGCGAGATAATTCCAGCAGCTACGCTCAACCATTTTCAGTCTTGTTAGTTGTGTTGGGCTCTTGAGGTCAAGAATAAAAAATCCATACCATTTTTTAATCCATTTGACACTTTTATAATGTACGTTTGGAGCATTGAAGATAAATAAGAAAGCCTCACCCACTGAGATAAAGGCTCGGAGACATAGGCAATCTTGTCAAACTCCGTTAACAACTTTGTTGTTATGGTTTGTTGATTCTTTGTGTTTACTTTCATATATGCATTTCTTATTATGGATGCTATGATATATCATTAATTTATTCTTCCTTCATCAATTCCTAACTGGTTAATGAACTCATACTTAAAACATAACCAAGTCTTTAGAAGATCATCTTTTCGGATCACTTCATCTAACTGAGTTCTTAAGATCTCGATGACCTTTTGGGCGTCTTCAAAAATGTGAACACTTTCCCATTGTTTCATCAATTCTTTCTTGAGTGACTTGTTTTCTTTTCTTAGTTCATCTAAAGCACTAATCAATTCTGCCTCATAATTGTCTTCATTTTCAATTTGTTTTTATGTCTCATTTTCTTCATGGCATTATATTTCAAGATGTCCACGTTTTTCACAATTAAAGAAAAACAACATACCCCTGTTGATTATGTACTCTTCATCTTCTGAATCTATTTGACATGGTGAACATATATCTTCTTGATTTGTACCTGCATCTTCTTTTGCATTTTCTAAATCTGTGATGGGTGAAGAATATATGTCATGTAACTTATCCCAAATTTCTTTGGTTGATGAACATTTACCAACCTTTTCTCTTACCATATTAGGTTAGCCTTCCCAGATGAGATCCATTGTTATTTTGTTATTCTTCTTCAATTCCTTCTTGGCTATAGTCTTTTCCCTTTTTGAACTATCATATCCTG
The DNA here is from genome assembly GCA_032191745.1 of Picea mariana. NCBI lineage: Eukaryota > Viridiplantae > Streptophyta > Pinopsida > Pinales > Pinaceae > Picea > Picea mariana. The sequence goes on along the minus strand of JASDQU010686963.1, from coordinate 36,300 downwards.
TAACGAGTGATATCCAAATATAATTCCCCTATTTTTGTAACAATAATTTCATCCTTATTCTCCACATCTCATACTTTAAACCATTCTTATCATTAAACAATGGTACTCCATTCTTAGAATAATCCATGATCTCCTTCTAGTGGTTAAATTGTTTCCTAAAGGAACCTGCTCCGATACCAATTGTTGGATTACTCAGAGGGGAGGTTAATCGGTAATAGAGAAATTCAATCCTTTTTAGCCACAATATGCAAGTGTTATATCAATGTAGTATTATCATTCAATATTTGCAGAGTAAATAAATAATTAACAAATGAGAAATCATACACATACACAATACACTAGTGTTTTTACGTGGAAACCCAAAGTGGGAGAAAACCACATAATGTTTTTTCTTATATGTATTTAAGAATTACATTCATTTGAAGCACAAAATTCCTTTGTTTTCCAGATGCAATTGGAAGGAGGCTTCAACCCCCTAATTTCTTAGTCTAAAACCTGAGGGAAGCTCCAACTCCCCAATTCTCTGGCTACAACTAGAAGGAGGCTATGACCACCTATGTTCTCTGGCTACAATCGGAAGGTAGCTACAACCACCTGTCCTTGCCCCATCCAACCGCCCTAACATAGAAGTAGAATGATGGAACCATTGCCACATTATCACTGTGAGATATACTACTGTAAACATGTACCAATCAACCTGCACCAAACAACCTGTACTAATAACCTGAACCATGCATCAACCACGCATCAACCTGTACCTCCACCTATAATCAACCTGTACCATAAAAAAGTGCATCAACCATGCACCAACCTATACCAAACAACCTGTAATCAACATGTACCATAAACAAGTGCATCAACCATGCACCAACCTGTACCTCAACTTGTACCATGAACAAGTGCATCAACCATGCACCAAACCTATACAAATAACCTGTCACCACAAATTGTCCAAACAACCTATCACAACAACATGTCTCATCAATATTATCAACCAAATCAGATCTACTCACCAAGAACAATCACCAAGACAACTCTCAAAGATGTGCATAAACCAAGCATAACACAACAACTCATAATCATCACCAAGATCAATATGTTCTTCTAATAAAATACTAATACAAGTATACTACATCATCCATAAACCATGTGTCAACAATACTACTAACAAGTGCCTCCAACCATGTACCAAGTATTTACCAATCGTGTATCAAATACTCATCAACTATGACTCATCAATATGTATCAACATCATCAACTATACAGCTCATGTATGTGCCAACTCATCAACTACTTGTCTCAACCATGTACCCAACATGTATCTCAACCAAAATCCCTCATCAATTTCATCATCCAAATCTGATTTGTAACTCTTTAATAGACCTGGTGTATAATATCACATACCTGCAAACCTTCCTTAACTTTAACAACAAGAGACTAGAATTTTCATCAAACTTTACTTTAGTCTCACATGGCTAATTTCGGATTAGTCAACAACCCTAACTTGAAATAATGATAATTGTGTACCTATAGTGAATAAATATTATACGAAAATGGTACACAATGTTCTTCAGTGTATTTTATGCAATTCCTCCAAACTTCACTACTTCGAACCTCTCAGAAAAGGAGTTATAGAAAAAATGGCATACCTTGTTGAATTTTGGCTTATTCTAGAGAGAGAACTTGTAGAGCGTGCCCCACATGGAATATTTGTTGTATGGATCTGAAAATTGTACACATAATACTATAGAATGTACTCTAACCAATAGATTTGGTCTTACTAAATTTCGATCTGTTATGAATACTTTATGATGTTTTGACCCGAAACACCTATTTTAGACTAGTTGCAGGACTAGCCACAAACCCTATTTTCCACGGAATGTAAATCCAAAAATACAATGACCCACAAGCTGACATTTGTATCACAACTACTTGGATATGTTTCCTCAATGGCCTCCCAATTTCACGGTTTGACTCATTCTAGAAAAATTTTTATTGTGAAAATGGTGAGATGATCTGTAAATAACATACCTTAGAAAGCATCATCAAAAGAATTTACCCTCCCTTGAATTTTGGCCTTCTTTACTTCACCTTCCCTCTAAAATTTGGCTTAGATGTGATTTGGTTACCTTAGTCACCTGTAGATATTCAATATTCTCAAGTTTTATTCAAATGAGAGAGACTTGCCTCTTATTTATACTTTCATGTAGCTTCCTCAAGGGGTTACCTTTTAACCATCTTAACCCACTTTCCTTATTTTAGGGTTAACCCACTTCTAACCACTTGTCAACTTAGTAATTTCTCTATTAAATTTATTATTTAAACAATTTATTTTGTATTCACTTTGAATTATATTACACTCATCACTTGACTTTATTATTTACCTTTTAAAATCTCTTAAATCACTTTGACTACTTTGACCTTTTGGGGCTTCTAGATGACTCATGAAGGCTCTCCAACTTCACATGGCCATAACTCTCTAACCGTGAGGATTTATGTGACGTTCCACATACCACTGGAAATGAAATGACATGTACTATCCATATAGAATATTCTTAAATGCAAATATATCAAAAATCATACCATTATCCATCGAACAAACTTGGGTCCATTACCCAAACCTTTCTCCAACTTCACATGGCCATAACTCTATAACTGTGAGGAGTTATGTGACGTTCCACATACCACCAGAAATGGAATGACATGTAATATTCATATGGAATAGTCTTACCTGCAATATATAAAAACTCATACCATTATCTATCAAACAAATTGGGTCCATTACCCAAACCATTGTGCTATCAGAATTGTAAATTTTTAACATAATAGATCTAGCTAAACAATAATACACACATTTGGAGAGAGAATTGGAGAAAGAAGAAGAAGGAGAGAAAGAATGAAAGAATTATCATTAATCGTTATGAATAATGAATAGTTTACACATGATATACTTTGTATAACTCAATGAGTTTTCACTGGAGGTGAACCAATGCACCATAGTGGTGGTCTAGAGTGATATGGACACACACCAACAGTTACAGGAGTGAACTTCCACCTAGTCTAGTCTCTCAAGCAGTTACGGGAGTGAACTGCCACCTAGTTGAGTTAACTAGTCAACTAGTCTTCAGTTAACTAACTGAACAGAGAGTAGTGAGGAGTCAACTCAGGGAATAAAGGCTAATGTGCTAGTTTGGTGATGATCCTGAGGCAAGGTAGAATTAGCATGGTGATGATCCCAATGTTGCATGGTGATAAAACCAATTCAACATTGTTGATGGGCGAAAATGTTCGTCCGTCAATTGAGAGAGTGGAACCGGTCTGGGGTTGTCTAAATAACCCAAGCTGTTTGGAATGAACCACCCTAATGGGTTTAATAACTCCATTGGCCACTCTAAGGTCCTACGAAAACCAAAGAGAAAACTAAAATAAACTAACCAATCTATCTAAACAAACTAAAACTAACTAAACTAATAAAACAAACTAAAACTAACTAAAACTAAATAAAACTAAATACAAGAAACTAAACTAACTAACAATAAATAAATAAAAAAAAACTAATACACTAATCTAATTAAAACAAACTACTAAATTAAACTAAAACTAAATATATACTACTCTACTATTCTACTAATTACTATTACACTAACTCTATTAATTAACCATCTAACTACTAATTGAATTACAACTTATTCACAAATATACAATATCTACAACTTGCAGATTTGAATAAAACCTGTAAAACTCATTTGCTTTCTGCCCTAAGACAGCCATAAATATATTTTTGATTTTTATATTTTATGAAAAAGAAATAAAAACTTACTGAAATTAAACAATCCAATATATTAATTCTACATATATCTAACTATATTCTAACAAATACACTAACAAACAAATGACAGACTGACCTGGAAATGCTCCTAATTTTTCCTTTGAATGATGACTTCGAAGCTGGTCGGAGGAAGGAAAATCGCACCGGTTAATCCAAAATCTTCTCGTAAATGATAAGCTGCGCTGCTCTTTGAGTTGCTTACAGGACAAACAAGACATAAAAAATCATAACAATTATATGATTTATAAATCTCTACAATAAGGGAAACCTGTTATGCAAAAACTTATACTTAATAATTCAACTTATGAAGAAGAGAAATCTGTCGTTCACAAAATGAACTAAGCAATTGCTATGTTTTTTAAATGCTTGGAAGAAATTAGATATGGATTACAATAATTAAATTATATCATTTTCACATGATTAATATAGCTAAAGTAGTCATTAACCAGATACAAATTGATATACACAACATGAAACAAAATATTGATATCATGAGAAGCTAAAGTTGTAACAAAACACCAAATTCTGCTTCAGTTTGTATTAAAACTCCATATCCTTGTTCTCCCACGAATGAGGATGATCATTATTACAAAAATAATAAGTATTTATAAGTCTCTCCACAGGGTAAAACCTCCATGTGAATAATATCAAACTGTTTTACATAATCTGGGAGATATTCCCAAAATCAACTAAACTAGGAAACTAAATGACATCAGTATATTTCAAATATCCCCTAACTGCTCATCAAATCCATTGCAATTTCGAATTCATCTGCAATAGACCAAAAATGTCAAGTTAGAAAGATATTTTATTAACAAAATAATAGAAATCTAATCCTACAGACATAGCTACAGAATCATCTGATTCTGTAGCTAGTCTAAAATAGCATACAAGACCAGAATCGAAATCAAATCAAATCTTTTAAAATAATCAAAACCAATTTTCTTTCAATGATCATTCAAAACGAATCACTCAAAATTCAAATGATTTTAATATTTTTAATATTAAACATAATCTAAAGTGATTCAATAGAAAACAGGGGTAAGCATACTCCGTTTTGCTTTCACCATAAAATCAGGTCAAACAGTAACAAGATTGTTTCATATCAAATGAAATCAATAGTGAGTCACATCGCATGTGATACGATCTAATCCATCATAACCATTTCCCACTTGTCATAGATATAATGATATAACAACATATTCATATCGTTCAATCGAATACACAGATGGATAGGTTGTTACAATTATGTGTAAACGAAATCATACTGCAACAACATCGACCCAATAAATTTTGTTATTGATCTTTGCACAGTCAACAGACAGGATTGATAAATCATGATCGCAATCTTAAAAGAATCAACAGAGGTTATAATTATCAACTGGGAAAATAATCAAAACAAATCACGACTGAGTTTAATTATAGAATAATAGTGAATCCAATCTCGTTTTACAAATCAAATTTTAACTGAATATTCATTTCCATTACAAATCCAACCGAATCATAGTCGAGCTAACGGTAAACCAATGCGAATTAACAGGCTGGGTTTTTAGCATAACTGTTATGAATCATATCTATTCACGATTTGAGTGAATGTGTACAAAATCATATTAAAAATAATCCAAACTGTATTCGAGTTGGTTTAAAGTCATATGGACATAAAACCGTAACAGTTAACCGTGTCACAATTGTTACCAATCATAGCATATACCTTATAACGAAATCAAAACGAAATGCGATTGTGTTCATAATCGAAATATGAGAAACAACTTGTGTCTATAATAGATACAAATGACTTCAAATAGCAGAGCATTCATTTTAGCTAAATTAAACCAATCAAATCCACACCAAGATTCAACAAATCGATGAAAATCCAATCGAAGCTAAACTGGGAAAACGAATTTCCATTAATCAAAACAAAACTATGTACAGAATGAATATAATGTGACAGAGCAAATCCAGGCTGTAATTAGAGCTATTCCAAACCAAATTCGACTTTGTTATATAAACAAGTGATGAAACATACCAGTGATGCTGCTCAAATTATGCCAACTTAGAATTCACGACCGTTGTAGCTATCTCCACATTTTTAAATAAGATGGAACCTGTCGTCCTTTGTTTCTTATCAGTGGCTTGTAACTCATCCTTTTGACTGGTAAGTCGTGCAACCTGGTCCTCCAAAGAGTGAATTCTCGACTGTAGCATTGGCACATCAAGATAATACCTCTCTAACCACGAGCTACATTGATCACATGGTGGCACTGTAGGTTTTGACAAAGCAGGAGAGGGTTTGGATGAATGAGCGGGGGTTTCACAAGGCAGCTTAATGCCTGGGTAGTTAGGGTCATTTTGTAGGGAAGGGGGTAGGTTTGACACAAATTCATATGAAGGCTCGGCACACAAACCTTCCGAATAAGGATATTAACTAGCCAGGAAACGCTCCACTTCCGAGTCGGAGTCTTCACTCAACATGATAGGGTTAGGGTTGACAGGAGGTTTTGGCTTGTTCCTCGCCATCCAAGAAATTATACGGGCATTCTTTTTGTCTTTGGCGTTTGCAGTAGGTTTGTCTTTAGGCTACTTGCCCACAGGCTTAACAGTGTCGACATCCTTGGTCACAGAGTGAGGTAGGTCGATAGGTGAGTCGGGCAAGGGTTTAGGTAAAAGGATGATGTAGGGTTCCGGGGGTATAAAATTGGCTTCGCTCACCACAGGTTTGTCAACCTATGGTGGGTTCAAATCTTCAAAATCATTATGAGTAAGAAAATCATTCCAACAGTCTCCGTGTAACCCCAAATGATAGACAACAATAATTTTAACCAACCCATAATGAAAAAGGCTGCTATCAGCCTGGTTCCTTTTGTATTTCTTTGACATTTTAAACAGGCTTCTGTGCAAGTAATAGGGCATATTGAGCTGATAACCCATAAAAACCATAAGCAAATGAAGGTGGTGTAAGAAAACAAAACCGTATCGACCCTCGCAGGTGATAAACTGTTTGATAATCATCAATAAATCATGCCAACACTCTTTCAGCATGGTCACGGGTAAACCTTTATCACATGAGCTAACCTTACGCGACTGGAAGAGCAGTGTCCAAGAGACCTCTTCTACTTTGAAATTATTGGACCATCGTTGTCCGGTGACAGGCAAACCCATAGAAAGACTAATAAACTACTCGTCAATTTGCAATTGAACATCGTCGACCTTGGCTCGACAGCCATCAAAGGTCATGGTGAATTGCCTAGCAACGCAGAGGTTAAAACCCTTGAATTTATGTATGAACGGGAGCCACCCATTGTTCTCGAGGTCACTGCAGGCACTGTTGAACATCAACAGCGCCTGGCTGCCATTGGGTTTAGCTCGGAAAACAGGGGCCATGGTGCGAGCACATGGTAAGGGTTTGGTTCGAATTCCCCAATACACAGGAGTAGAGTCATTTGGGCTAACAGCTACGAACGATCAAAGGGGAAGCATTAATGTGCACATGCGAGGGTGGTGGAGTTATTCACCGCCATGCACAATAGTAATGGCAAAGTACAACCGACAGATTAAACCTCTGTTCAAACAATCATATCATAACTCAAAACCTTATCATTCATCCAACCAAAAAATCAAACGATGAGTGCTATGCCAATGCGCAAATAACTATAGTTTTTCAAACCAATGTTATTCAACATAAAATCAAACCCAAATGTTAACCACGCGCTTATTGCATAAATGTGTTAATCAAAAGTTTTGAACCATTGTGCCAATTGAATTCATAAAATTGACAAGCCAAGAGCTATAAAAATTTTAACATAAGGATCACATTATATATAAAAACAAAAATTAATTCATGACCTTTATGCAATTCATAGAATCAAGTATAAACCCATATGCTCAATGCCTTACCAGTTTAATAAAATCAAGTTACGCAATCAAAGTATGAACGTCCAAATGGGCATAGTTCAAAATTTTTTTAGCCACATAATGCTAAACCAAAGGTAAGTGTCATTCAACATATCGATAAAAAGATCATGACAGTTCAAATAACGATGGAGGAGTTTTCACGCTTACAGTCGTGAAAACCAAATGGAGACCAATTTGCAAGTGTCGCAAGAAATGAAAATATCATCTATTTGCAAAATGCGACGACAATTTGAAGTTCGAAAGACATAGGTGTAGGCAGCTTATAGGACAATAGAAAAAATTGAATTAGCTGCCAACAAACATCTAAACTCAACTCAAATAGTCAAACTAAAGTGTCAACTGAAAGAGAATATTCTTCAGGTGGAATATTCTCTCCTAAAATATAGAATATTGGATAATGACTAATTGTGACTAATAAACAAGGAAAAACCTTAGGAAAAAGAAATCCTAGGTGTGTCTGAAGTAACTCCAACACCCCCCCTGAACATCACTATGGTGAAAATAAAGATTGGGTCCCGGCAATGAGGCCATGTTAGGTACCCAAGTACAAAAGATACACTAAAAATAAAGTGAGGAAAGAGGGAAATCCTCATGGGAAAAAACCCCTTCAATGTACAATGTATGTAAAAAGAATAACTACAATTGCTAGGCAACGGTGTCCTTCACTCCAAGACGACGTCACAGAGAATGGAACTTTTGCTCAGTGAAGGTCTTGGTGAAGATGTATGTAGTCTGTTCTACCAAAGGATAGAATTGTAATTCGGTGATTCCCTCGTGTACTAAGTACATAATGTAGTGCATGTGGATCTCGATGTGCTTCATCTGCTACCTCTAAACTAGATCTCTACAGAACTTCAGAGTTCTCTGGTTGTCACACCAGATGACGATCGACCGATGAAACTGAATGCCCAACTCAATGAGAAAATGTTGTAGCCACATAGCCTGAATGGTTATGTTAACTACCCCTTTGTACTCTGCCTCGGTTGAAGATAGAGTAATGGAAGCTTGTTTCTTGCTCTACCAACAGATAGGCCTGGAACCAAGACTGAGTGAGTAACCATATGTGGACTTGCGATCAATGCTATCGCTAGCCCAGTCAGAATCAGTAAACCCAATGAGATATAATGTAGATTCTGTTGCATAATGAATCCCAAAGGTGATGGTGCCCTGTACATATCAAAGGATACACTGAGGATTTTCACTAGTCCCTAAATTGACTTTTTCATAAGACAATGAGGAACTATTGGTTTTGCAATGGGTCGTCTTTTTAAATTTATCTTCAAAATCATAAAACTTTTCTAATATAACAATAGATTTGGGTATGTAATTTACCATGTCCGATAGAGCTTCAGGATATTTCGGATTAGGTATTACCGTAAAGTCTTGCAAATTGTCATTGTGTGTTTGTTCATCTATCACTGCGCATTGAAAGGTTTCTTCCATGTGCAGGAAGTTAAGATCTGTTGATCATCGTCAAATACTCTCCAGTTTGTATAATTGTCAAGAACAGATGGTCGAAACAATAGCTCCACGGAGAATGCGTTTTGGGATAAGCCTTTTGCAGGAAGAAGTTTAGAGGCTACATTAGCTAGTAGATCTGCTTTAGCATTATTTAGTCTAGGAATGGAATTTATATTAAAAGCAACAAATTTGTTCATTAAACTCCATACCTCAAACTGGTAACTTTTGAGATGCGGGGAAAGACAGTGTATAGAGTTTCTTACCTGTCTAACCACTATTTCAGAGTCACCAAATACAACCAGATTTTGAATGTTCATGTCCAAGGCTTTTCTGAGACCTTGCAGTAAAGCCTCATATTTTGCGATATTGTTAATACATTCAAATTCTAGTCTACAAGCCATTAATGTCTTATTACCTGCCAGATCGATAATGATGTAGCCAACACCAACTCCTTCTTTAGACTTAGAACCGTCGAAATATAGAGACCAAATTTGATTTCCATCAGGCTCATGGGACTGTTGTATAGAAGTTGTTGGTTGCATGTATGCTATGATCTCAGACTACTGTTGTGGATTGTTGATAGGTGAAACTTCAGCCATGAAATTTCTGAAGAAGGTGTCCATCCCTTATACTTCAAGTGAATCAGCAAGAGGTGTGTACGGTTCATTAGGGTCGTTCAAATCCATGACCGTGAACTTAAGGTAACACTCACGATTCACCCTGATCTTGTTGGGCTTACCGTTCTCTGGAAGCCATAAGTGAGACCAGTCTGTTGCAAAGTAACCATGTAGCTACTCTGACCAGTCTCTGCTCAAAAACAGACCATACACTTCTGGACTATCCACCACAATTATATCAATAACCTGATGAACCTTTGGGTTAGACGATAATCTAATCAATACATTTTTTAGTTCGCCTATAACTTTTACATCTGTTTGATCAAGTTGTATGATTTTTAAAGAATATGGTTCCACTTCAGCATTAATCTTTTGGCAGACAGACCAAGGCATCACATTTGATGATGCTCCTGAGTCAACCATACAATTATGCACATTTCTGTTGAAGATTTCAAAAGTTAAAAGAAAAGGAGATACATTCTTGCGAGTACTTAGAGTAGTAGCTTGTGGTTTCTTACTCGCAGTTTCTAATGCTACTTTATCTACATTATTTACATTAGTTACATTATTTACAGGAGTTATAGGAAGGCTTCTTTTATCTTGAGGATCAGGATTGTTTTTAGTGGAAGTCTTCTGCGGAACTTTTCTTTGCACAACCTTGTTACCATTTGAGTTACCATTCTTGCCATTTTCTAAAATATTTTGCAACATTTTCTGTAACAAAAATGGAAACTTCAACAACTCATAAATAGAAATATTAGCCCTTAATTTTTTAAGATCTTCAACAACATCATAATCTAATTTAGGGTCGACATTACTCTATTTAGTTTCTGCTGATTTAGATTTCTTTGGAGGTGCAGTTGTAGTGTTCTCGATGGGAGGTTTGTTTGATGTCTTACTCCTAGTGTTGTAAGGGTGAACAATCTCGAAGTTATCTTGAAAGATGCTATCCGAGAAGTGTCCAAAGATGTTTGGAAAAGACTCTTCTTCTTGAGTTGTTTCCTACTCGACTTCCTCCTGGGGGATTTCAGGAGGCATCAAGTTATCTTGGGCTTCTAGAATTGTCTGAAGAGCACATTGCAAACTTTTTAGGTTCAAGCCTTTTGGGTTTGGATTAGGCCGGTTGGTGGGAAAAGGATTTTGGAAAGGGGGTTTGCAGGGTCCTTTACTCGAGGAAGCTTCTTCAGTCAACCTTTTTAAATCTATAACTTGATTAGACAATTTTTGTACAACTTTAGATAAATTTTCCAAATCAGAGCTTTCAGGTTTGTCTAGGGAGGATTTCAATCTTCTTTTTGGAAGAAGAAACAGTCTCAGTTTCGTTGCTAGAAGAGTCCTTAAGGCTAAGTATGTCTTTTTCAATCTGAGTAGCTTCTTCGAAGGCTTCCAACAATGTAGCCTTTTTAGATCGTTTAACCCAAATAGCTATACTTTGATGTAGAGCTTTAGTGTAGTAAGCTATCACAAGACTCTCAGCAGGCATAGAATCTGCAGGGATTCAATTTTTAAGCGTTAGGAATCTTTGATTAAAATCTTTAACTTTTTCTTTTGGGTTCATTTTTGAGCTTGAAAGATCCATGACTAAGACTTCCGGAGGTTTACCATCTCTGAATTTTTCAAAAAAGCATGACTCAAACCTTTCCCAAGATACTATGGTATGGGGTTGTTGGGAAAAGTACCAAGTGGATGCATTACCCTCAAAAGTATAAGGGAACAACCTACAGACAACATCTTCATGTTCAACATTGCGGAGTCTAATGGCTAACATAAATTTTTTGATATGATCTTCAGCTATCTGTTTTGAATTGGGATCAAACTTAGGAAGCCATTTCTCCGGGTGCTTAGGTAAAGGGTGCTCTACAGCATCCTAGTCCAACCAGGGTCTAGCAGGGTTGTTCTGATTTTCCATTGGGGTAGTGGGTGTGGAAGGCTGAGAAGGTGAATTGCCTTCATCAGAAGAGGAATCTCTTCCAGAAGAGGAAGGAGATGAGGGAGGTGGTGAAGGAGGTATCCCAGATCTTCCTGCAGTAGGATTTGTGTTTGGATCTGTAGGATTCACAATGAGGTTAATATCACCTAACTGTTCTCTGAAATCAGAGAAGTCTAAAGGTTGACCCCATGGATGGTTTGGTTTCCTAAGACGAGCTAAGGCACTATGTGTTTTAATAAGAGATTGATGGATAATCTCTTGTGTATCACCACCTGTAGGATTAGGGGTTGTTGGCTCAACTGTGATCTGTGGATCTTCGGTTGAAGTAGTTGTTGTTTGAGGGGGAATATTATCTTGTGAATGGATTCTAGTCACTATAGGTGAGTGATTAGGGGGGGGAAGAGTCTTGTGACCACCTCATGCCATTAATTAAGTTTAGTCCCTCCTCCTAGCACCATTTTTTGATGGGCGAAAATGTTCGTCCGTCAATTGAGAGAGTGGAACCGGTCCGGGTTGTCTAAATAACCCAAGCCGTTTGGAATGAACCACCCTGACGGGTTTAATGGCTCCGTTGACCGCTCTAAGTTCCTACGAAAACCAAAGAGAAAACCAACCTAAACTAACCAATCTATCTAAACAAACTAAAACTAACTAAACTAATAAAACTAACTAAAACTAAATAAAACAAACTAAATACAAGAAACTAAACTAACTAACAATAAATAAATAAAAACAAACTAATACACTAATCTAATTAAAACAAACTACTAAATTAAACTAAAACTAAATATATACTACTCTACTATTCTGCTAATTACTATTACACTAACTCTATTAATTAATCGTCTAACTACTAATTGAATTACAACTTATTCACAAATATACAATATCTACAACTTGCAGATTTGAATAAAACCTGTAAAACTCATTTGCTTTCTTCCCTAAGACAGCCAGAAATATATTTTTTATTTTTATATTTTATGAAAAAGAAATAAAAACTTACTGAAATTCAACGATCTAATATATTAATTCTACATATATCTAACTATATTCTAACAAATACACTAACAAACAAATGACAAACTGACCTGGAAACACTCCTAATTTGTCCTGTGTATGATGACTTCGAAGCTGGTCGGAGGAAGGACACTCGCACTGGCTAATCCAAAATCTTCTCGTAAACGATAAGCTGTGCTGCTCTTTGAGTTGCTTAAAGGACAAACAAGACATAAAAAATCATAACAATTATATGATTTATAAATCTCTGCAATAAGGGAAACCTGTTATGCAAAAACTTATACTTAATAATTCAACTTATGAAGAAGAGAAATCTGTCATTCACAAACTGAACTAAGCAATTGCTATGTTTTTTAAATGCTTGGAAGAAATCAGATATGGATTACAATAATTAAATTATATCATTTGCACATGATTAAGATAGCTAAAGTAGTCATTAACCAGATACAAATTGATATACACAACATGAAACAAAATATTGATATCATGAGAAGCTAAAGCTGTAACAAAACACCAAATTCTGCTTCAGCCTGTATTAAAACTCCATATCCTTGTTCTCCCACGAATGAGGATGATCATTATTACAAAAATAATAAGTATTTATAAGTCTCTCCACAGGGTAAAACCTCCCTGTGGATAATATCAAATTGTTTTACATAATCTGGGAGATATTCTCAAAATCAACTAAACTAGGAAACTAAATGACATCAGAATATTTCAAATATCCTCTAACTGCTCATCAAATCCATTGCAATTTCAAATTCATCTACAATAGACCAAAAATGTCAAGTTAGAAAGATATTTTATTAACAAAATAATAAAAATCTAATCCTACAGACTTAGCTACAGAATCATTTGATTCTGTAGCTAGCCTAAAATAGCATACAAGACCAGAATCAAAATCAAATCAAATCTTTTAAAATAATCAAAACCAATTTTCTTTCAATTATCATTCAAAACGAATCACTCAAAATTCAAATGATTTTAATATTTTTAATATTAAACATAATCTAAAGTGATTCAATAGAAAACAGGGGTAAGCATACTCTGTTTTGCTTTCACCATAAAATCGGGTCAAACAGTAACAAGACTCTTTCATATCAAATGAAATCAATAGTGAGTCACATCACATGTGATACGATCTAATCCATCATAACCATTTCCCACTTGTCATAGCTATAATGATAAAACAACAGATTCATATCATTCAATCGAATACACAGATGGATAGGCTATTACGATTATGTGTAAACGAAATCATACTGCAACAACATCGACCCAATCAATTTCGTTATTGATCTTTGCATAGTCAACAGACAGGATTGATAAATCATGATCGCAATCTTAAAAGAATCAACATAGGCTATAATTATCAACTGGGCAAATAATCAAAACAAATCACGACCGAGTTTAATTATAGAATAATAGTGAATCCAATCTCGTTTTACAAATAAAATTGTAACTGAATATTCATTTCCATTACAAATCCAGCCAAATCATAGTCGAGCTAATGGTAAACCAATGCAAATTAACAAGCTGGGTTTTTAGCATAACTATTATGAATCGTATCTATTCACGATTTGGGTGAATGTGTACAAAATCATATTAAAAATAATCCAAACTGTATTCGAGTTGGTTTAAAGTCTTATGGACATAAAACCATAATAGTTAACTGTGTCACAATTGTTACCAATCATAGCATATACCTTATAACGAAATCAAAATGAAATGCGATTGTGTTCAGAATCGAAATATGAGAAACAACTTGTGTCTATAATAGATACAAATGACTTCAAATAGCAGAGCATTCATTTTAGCTAAATTAAACCAATCAAATCCACACCAAGATTCAACAAATCGATGAAAATCCAATCGAAGCTAAACTGGGAAAACGAATTTCCATTAATCAAAACAAAACTATGTACATAATGCATATAATGTGACAGAGAAAATCCACGCTGTAATCAGAGCTATTCAAAACCAAATTCGACTTCATTATATAAACAAGTGATGAAACGTACCAGCGATGCTGCTCAAATTATGCCAACTTAGAATTCACGACCGCTGTAGCTGACTCCACATTTTTAAACAAGATGGAACCTGTCCTCCTTTGTTTCTTATCAGTGGCTTATAACTCAGCCTTTTGACTGGTAAGTCGTGCAACCTGGTCCTCCAAAGAGTGAATTCTTGACTGTAGCATTGGCACATCAAGATAATACCTCTCTAACCACGAGCTACATTGATCACAGGGTGGCACTGTAGGTTTTGACAAAGCAGGAGAGGGTTTGGATGAATGAGCGGGGGTTTCACAAGGCAGCTTAATGCCTGGGTAGTTAGGGTCATTTTGTAGGCAAGGGGGTAGGTTTGACACAAATTCATACAAAGATTCGGCACACAAACCTTCCGAATAAGGATATTCTCTAGCCAGGAAACGCTCCACTTCCAAGTCGGAGTCTTCACTCAACATGATAGGGTTAGGGTTGATAGGAGGTTTTGGCTTGTTCCTCACCATCCGAGAAATTAGATGGGCATTCTTTTTTCCTTTGGCGTTTGCAGTAGGTTTGGATTTAGGCTGCTTGCCCACAGGCTTAACAGTCTCGACATCCTTGGTCACAGAGTGAGGTAGGTCGATAGGTGAGTCAGGCAAGGGTTTAGGTAAAAGGATGTTGTAGGGTACCGGGGGTATAAAATTGTCTTCGCTCACCACAGGTTTTTCAACCTGTGGTGGGTTCGAATCTTCAAAATCATTCCGAGTAAGAAAATCCTTCCAACAGTCTTCATGTAACCCCAAATGATAGACAACAATAATTTTAACCAACCCATAATGAAAAAGGCTGCTATCATCCTGGTTCCTTTTGTATTTATTTAACATTTTAAACAGGATTTTGTGCAAGTAATAGGGTATATTGAGTTGATAACCCATAAAAACCATAAGCAAATGAAGATGGTGTAAGAAAACAAAACTGTACCGACCCTCGAAGGTGATAAACTATTTGATAATCATCAATAAATCATGCCAACGCTCTTTCATCATGGTCACGGGTAAACCTTTATCACAAGAGATAACCTTACGCGACTGGAAGAGCAGTGTCCAAGGGACCTCTTCTACTTTGCAATTCTTGGACCATCGTTGTCCGGTGACAGGCAAACCCATAGCAAGACTAATAAACTGCTCGTCAATTTGCAATTGAACATCGCCGACCTTGGCTTGACAGCCATCAAAGGTCATGGCGAATTTCCTAGCAACGCAGAGGTTAAAACCCTCGAATTTCTGTATGAACAAGAGCCACCCATTGTTCTCGAGGTCACTGCGGGCACTTTCGAACATCAACAGAGACTGGCTGCCATTGGGTTTAGCTCGGACGACAGGGGCCATGGTGCGAGCACATGGTAAGGGTTTGGTTCGAATTCCCCAATACACAGGAGCAGAGTCATTTGGGCTAACAGCTACGAACGATCAAAGGGGAAGCATTAATGTGCGCATGCGAGGGTGGTGGAGTTATTCACCACCATGCATAATAGTAATGGAAAAGTACAATCGACGGATTAAACCATTGTTCAAACAATCATAACATAACTCAAAACCTTATCATTCGTCCAACCAAAAAATCAAACGATGACTGGTATTCCAATGCACAAATAACTATAGTTTTTCAAACCAATGTTATTCAACATAAAATCAAACCCAAATGTTAACCACGCACTTATTGCATAAATGTGTTAATCAAAAGTTTTAAACCATTGTGCCAATCGAATTCATAAAATTGACAAGCCAAGATCTATAAAAATTTTAACATAAGGATCACATTATATATAAAAACAAAAATTAATTCATGACCTTTATGCAATTCATAGAATCAAGTATAAACCCATATGCTCAATGCCTTACCAGTTTAATAAAATCAAGTTACGCAATCAAAGTAAGAACGTCCAAATGGGCATAGTTCAAAAATCCTTTTAGCCACATAATGATAAACCAAAGGTAAGTGCCATTCAACATATCGATAAAAATATCATGACAGTTCAAATAATGATGGAGGAGTTTTCACGCTTGCAGTCGTGAAAACCAAATGAAGACCAATTTGCAAGTGTCGCAAGAAATGAAAATATCATCTATTTGCAAAATGCGATGACAATTTGAAGTTCGAAATACATAGGTGTAGGTAGCTTATAGGACAATAGAAAAAATTGAATTGGCTGCCAACAAACATCTAAACTTAACTCAACTAGTCAAACTAAAGTGTCAACTGAAAGAGAATATTCTCCAGGTGGAATATTCTCTCCTAAAATATAGAATATTGGATAATGACTAATAAACAAGAAAAAACCTTAGGAAAAAGAAATTCTAGGTGTGTCTGAAGTAACTCCAACACCCCCCCTAAATATCACTATGGTGAAAATAAATATTGGGTCCTGGCAACGAGGCCATGTTAGGTACCCAAGTACAAAAGATACACTAAAAATAAAGTGAGGAAAGAGGGAAATCCTCATGGGAAAAAACCCCTTCAATGTACAATGTATGTAAAAAGAATAACTACAATTGCTAGGCAACGGTGTCCTTCACTCCAAGACGATGTCATAGAGAATGGAACTTTTGCTCAGTGAAGGTCTTGGTGAAGATGTATGTCATCTGTTCTACCAAAGGATAGAACTGTAATTCGGTGATTCCCTCGTGTACTAAGTACCTAATGTAGTGCATGTGGATCTCGATGTGCTTCATCTGCTACCTCTAAACTAGATCTCTGCAAAACTTCAGAGTGCTCTGGTTGTCACACCAGATGACGATCGACTGATGAAACTGAATGCCCAACTCAATGAGAAAATGTTGTAGCCACATAGCCTGAATGGTTATGTTAACTACCCCTTTGTACTCTGCCTTGGTTGAAGATAGAGCAATGGAAGCTTGCTTCTTGCTCGACCAACAAATAGGCCCGGAACCAAGACTGAGTGAGTAACCATATGTGGACTTGTGATCAATGCTATCACTAGCCCAGACAGAATCAGTAAACCCAATGATATCTAATGTAGAGTCTGTTGCATAATGAATCCCAAAGGTGATGGTGCCCTGTACGTATCAAAGGATACACTTTGCATCCTTCCAATGTAGCTCATGCAGCTCTTGCATGAACCTGGAAATTGCACCAACTGCATATGAGAGGTCTGGTTTGGAGTGTGTGAGATACAACAAGATCCCCACTAGCTATCTGTATAGTTTGTTGTCAACCAGTGGAGTCTCCCTTCCATCCTCAAGTTTGACTCCTAATAGGAAAGGAGTCGGAGCAGACTTGTAGTCTGTCATGTGAAATATCTCAAGGAGATCTTGTGCATACTTTGCCTGAGATAGTTTGATGCCTGATGCATCTTGACTGATCTCGATTCCAAGGAAGAATTGTAGTAGACCCATGTCCATCATCAAAACCTTGTCATGTAGAATCCTCTTGACTGCGTTAATCACTGAAGTCGAGCACCCAGTGATCAGCAAATCATCAACATACTGAACTAAAAGTAGAAGTGAATCAATTGTCTTGATCGTGTAGACATTCAGTTCTGATTTACAACATACAAAGTTCTGTGACAATAGGTATGAGTCCATCTTGGCGTACCATGCCCTCAAAGCCTTCTTGAGGCCATAAAGTGACTTCTTCAGTCGACAGAAAAAAGATGAGTCCTGCATGAATCCCTGTGGTTGATCCATGTATATCTTCTCAGAGATATCACCATGAAGAAATGCATTCTTCACGTCCATCTGATGGACTTCCCATCCCTTGGCTACCGTAATGACAAGTTCCAATCATATGGAATCCATCTTTTCTACTGGAGCGAATGTCTCATCATAGTCAATACCATGATCCTGTTGAAAGCCTTTGGCAGAAATCCTAGCTTTGTATCTATTGATCTGTCCATCCGTTGTGCTCTTGGTCCTGTAGACCCATCTACATCTAAAAATTTTCCTCCCAAAAGTAAGGGGAACCAAATCCCAAGTTTGGTTCTCAAGGAGGGAGTTGTACTCCTCCTGCATGGAGGATTCCCAAAAGGGATTTCCAGCAGCCTCGCCATAAGACTTTGGATATGAAGATTGAACCAAGAAAATATGTTTGGAGGGAAATGGTTTAGTGGCAGTGAGTGCAACAGGAGGCTCATCAAAATCATATCAAGTCATCCTAGTATTGACTAGATCACCTATGAGATCCCCTACATCTTGAAGAGTAGTCAGTGCCCACTTGGGCCTCTACTCTAGCTCTGCAACTGCATCTGGATGCTCTGACTGTACATCTGACTATACTGACTCTGAATCTGAATCTGAATCTAAATCATCTCAGTCCTCTGAATCATAACTCTCATATGAAGAAGAGTTGGCATGTGCATGCTCATCATCTCGAACAGCTGGAAGAGTGAAGGTGTCTGTATGTGGTTGTTGAGGTACATGAGAGACACTTTCCTCGAATTGGAAACTACACTCAATGATGAGCCAGTCCGAGGAAAGATCAATAAGCCAATATCCCTTCACACCATCAGGGTATCCAACAAAAATGCACTCAGTGCTCTATGAATCAAGTTCCTTCCTCTTTTCAAAGGGGATCTGGGCCCATGCACGTGAACCAAAAATGAGGAAGTAGGTCACTTCAGGTTTGAGGCCGCTCCAAGCCTCGTAGGGGGTCTTATCCTTGAAATATCTATGGGGAGATCTATTTTGGATGTATGTTGCACAGTTAAGTGCTTTGGCCCATAGTCTATGTGGTAGTGAATTCGCATGCAACATGCAATATGCCATCTCCTTTAGAGATCGGTTTTTCCGCTCAGCAACTCCGTTTTGCTGCGAAGTATAGGAAACTGTGTGTTGAAAATGAATTCCTGCCTCATGGAAAATATTATGGATCTCATTATTTACATACTCACCCTCGTTATTAGTTCAGAGGACTTTGATCTTGTTTCTGGACTATGTCTCAATCAAGGATTTGAAATCTTTGAGGTGTTGAAAGACCTCGTATTTTTGCCTGAGAAAGTAGATCTAAGTAAAACGTGATAAATCATCAACAAAAATGAGAAAAAACCTCACTTTTCTGATGGATGGATGCAGAAAAGGACCCATAAGGTCACTATGGATTAGATCTAAAGGTGCAGAAGATCACTGAGACTTTCGTTTGTCGAATTTCTCTTGAGGGTGTTTCCCAAGAACACATCCCTCACATAATCCCTTAGAGAAATGGATGTCTGGTAGACCATCAACTAATTTGTGCCTGCTAATCTCTTGCATGTATCTAAAATTCAAATGTCCAAACCTTTCATGCCATATCCTACTACTTTCATCAACACGAGTAAGTAGTAAAGCAAAATCAGGTTCAATGAATTCAGAAAATGTATACAATCTAGACTGATGATTTACCTCACCGGTAGCAACCCTGGAGTTGGTTTGCATGTCATAGATGTCCATGAAATTTGGTGTGAATAAGAATTTATTTCCAGTGCTGGAATTCATCATCTGACACATGGAGAGAAGGTTGACAGAAATCTTGGGAACATGTAGCACATTCTCAAAACTTCCGTTGGTGAGTTCAATCCTTCCTTTGTTGGTGACTTCGATAGAAGAGTTTTCCCCCATCAGAATAGGAGGACCTCTGCATGCATCCAATGAATAATAGACTGCTTCTGAGGCATCCATGTGATGTGATTCTCCTAAATCAATGATCCAAGCATCAGGAGAGGAGTTGATGGCAATCAAGGCATGGCCAAAATTGTCTTTCTTGGAATTCAGATCTTCTGGCTTCTTCTTGTTTTCACCCTCGGGGATGTGATCTCCAAGGTATTTTTTTTGAAGTATTTGAGACATCATATCTATTTGTTTTTTCATGCATGTGGATTCCGAATGGAATCCTTTGTGACAGTACATGCATTTCTCTCCTTTTCTTCCCTTTTCTCCTTTGGATCCGAAGGCATCAGTGAAGGGTTTTGTGTACCCTTCCTTTTTCGTATGTGCATGAGATTTCCGCTTATCTTTATATTTATATTTCTAATATTTGTGGCTTCCATCATGCATAGTGAGTGCATGTGTCCTTGGGCCTATAATTGTGCCCATGTTGATGATCTTGGTTTTCTCTTGTGTCAGGGGTTCCATAAAGTCCTCAAGAGAAGGAATCTTCCAGGTGGCTCCAAAGGCGAATCTGACAATATGGAATGTAGATACAAATACAAATAATTCAGGACCAATCTTGGAGAGAATGGTGAGAACCATTTGTTTCTCCTCCTTTGATTTGTCAACCCCACAAGCTTTGAGTTGTGACAGTAAATACTTGAATTTTGTAAAGAAATCTTGGATATTCTCGAAGCTCTTTGGATCCAATGTAAGCAGTTCCACCTCTAGCATGTGTACCCTCATCTCATAATGTTTTCCAAAGAGCCCTTCCAAGATGGTTTAGGCTTCACTAGGATTCTTACAGGAAGATATATGAAAAAGGAGATCAGGAGAAATAAGACTGCAAATTGTTACGAGTGCCTCATCCATGCGAATTAAGTACTTGGATTTTTCTGTGGTTGATGTCGGATCTGTATCTGTATTCATGGTTAACCTATACAACCCTTTGTACCAGATATGTACGGTTATTTTCTCCTTCCATGAAAAATAGTTGTAAGGTGTAAGAATGAATTCTTTTTGGAATTCCATCTTTACGTTGTCTTCAATCATTTGTACATGCAAAAAAATTTGGTGTAGATTTTTATTAGCAGTCTGTCGGATCTCATACCATGTAAATGTGTTGAACTTGCACAAAATAGATCTATCTAAAAAATAATACACACATTTGTAGAGAGAATTGGAGAAAGAAGAAGAAGGAGAGAAAGAATGAAACAATTCTCATTAACCGTTGTGAATAATGAATAGTTTACACATGATATGCTCTATATAAATCAATGAGTTCACACTGGAGGTGAACCAATGTGCCATAGTGGTCGTCTATAGTGATCTAGACACATGCCAATAGTTACAGGAGTGAACGTCAACCTATTCTAGTCTCTCAGGCAGTTATGGGAGTGAACTGCCACCTAGTTGAGTTAACTAGTCAACTAGTCTTCAGTTAACTGACTGAACAGAAAGTAGTGAGGAGTTAAATCAGGGAATCAAAGCTAATGTGCCAGTTTGGTGATCATCCCAATGCAAGGTTGAATTATCATTGTGATGATCCCAATGTTGCATGGTGATAAAACCAATGCAACATCTAAACTCAACTCAACTAGTCAAACTAAAGTGTCAACTGAAAGAGAATATTCTCCAGGTGGAATATTCTCTCCTAAAATATAGTAGACTAGATAATGACTAATTATGGCTAATAAACAAGGAAAAACCTTAGGAAAAATAAATCCTATTTTTGTGTGAAGTAACTCCAACAGGAATTCGCTACCAGAATTTCTTCAAGGGTTGACATCAATGACAACCAACCAAATTAACCAACATAATCAAGGGGGAAAATGAGGTGGTATCCATCTCAAGAGGAAATACAATATTCTTTTATGGTAGAAGAAGATGATTTTGGTCGGCGAGACACTCAAGGTTTGATCGCCAAAGTGGAAGGATGGAAGAATAGGTATATCTACACCGAGGTAATGTTCTTAGCTAAAATATTTGACCCATGAGGTAATGTCTCCACATTTTTAGTGTGTGTACAATGGATACTAATCCAAGTCACATGTAGCATAATTCCTTTCATTCTCTTTTAGTTTTCTAGACTCATAACACACCACATGATATTTTTGACTAAGGACTCCACCAAGCCCTTCCTTGCACGCATTAGTGCACACTACAAATCCTTAATTTGGATATGCAATCTTTAATATTGGTGCACTTGTCAAAATGTCTTTCAGTTTCTAAAATCTTTTTTAACACTTGGAATTCCATTCAAATTTCGCTCCCTTCTTTTGAAAAGAAGTGATTGGGCTTGCAATCTTCGAAAACCCCTTTATGAATCTTCAGTAATAACTAGAAAAACCGATAAATGATTTGAACTCTATCACATTTCTTGGAATTGTCCATCCCTTAATGGCCTTTATTTTCTCAAGATCAACGGTTATCCCATCTGTTGAAATAATATGCCCCAAGTAGTGATTCTTCTTTTGATAAAATATGCACTTACTTAGTTTGCATACAATTTATGCTCTCTCAAAACTTGCAACACCATTCTTAAATGTTTCTCGTGCTCTTTTTCTCTCCTTGAGTAAAAGAATATACCATCTAAGAAAATAATCACAAACTTGTTCAGGTACTCCCTGAACACTCCATTCATCATACACATGAAAAATGATGGGAAATTTGATATCCCAAATGGCACTACTGTAAATTCATATTTCACATACCTTGTTCTGAATTTTTTCTTGTTGATGTCTTCTTCCTTTATCCTCACTTGATGATAACCTGATCTCAAGTCGATCTTGGAAAATATCCTTGCACCCTTCGACTGATCAAATAAATCACCAATCCTTGGCAAAGGATATTTGTTCTCTATGGTGACCTTGTTCAGTTGTCTAAAATAAATACATAGTCTTAAGGTTCCATCCTTATTATTTACAAAAATAACTAGGGCTCCCCAAGGTGACACACTTGGGCATATATACCCATTGTTCAAAAGTTCTTCAAGTTTCATCTACAAGTCTTTCAGTTTTGGTGTGCCCATTTTGCAAAGTGTGTTAAATACTAGGGAAGCTCCTAGCACCAAATCAATAGAGTAATCAATGCCCCTCTTTTGTGGAAATCTTGGAATTTTCCCAAAAACATCTTCAAAATCCCCCAATAATGGATGGTCTTCAATACTTTCCATTTTATCTCTGGTTTCCTCTTCCATATGGGTTTCAAAAATTTGACATCCTTTTCTGAAACTCTTTTTTTGTTGCATGGCTGAAATTTCTCTAACAACTAGAGCTTTCGAGATGCCTTGAATATTTCCTAGTTTTCCATCCTCATCAAGACAAGGTATTGTATTGTTGTAACAATCTAGGAAAGCATGGTGTTTTTCCAACCAATCCATACTAATTAGACATTCATGAACCCAATGGTATGATGTTCACATCCACCTTTGTGTTGATTCCATTCATGTCTATTGGAAAATATTTAACCCATTGATTCATATTTCTCTTAGATCATGTGGCTAACTGAACTAACCAAGATTTCTTGTGCTTACTCCTTTGCAAGAGAAATATTTCAACAATGTTAGAGTTTATGTAACTATGGCTAGCTCCAGAATCAATTAAAATGGCTATGGGTTGGCTATCAATCTTACATTCCACTTCAATCATGGAGGATTGATACTCTACTTGATTGTTGTTGAAGGATGAATAAATACTTGGCATTCTTCCTCCCATATCTTCAACTTTTCAACATCTTGAATGTTGTGAACAATCCTCATTCTTTCTCCTTTGTGAGAGAAGTCCCTATATAAGTGATTTCCCTCATATCCCCAACATTGTATAAGATGTTGTCTTGGTATTTTCCAAAATGAATCTACTATCTTTTTTCTCATTTTGGGTTGTATGTCCATGTTGATTTTCTTTGGAGTTGCTCTTGAAAAAGGGTGACATAAAACCTTTTTGTCTTTTCTCTTTCTTACCCTTCATATTTTCATTCCAATCTTTTTGGAAGAATGAACTCCCTCTGTTGTGCCCATAAAGATGGTTTTCTCTCCTTATGGCTCTTTCCAAATTCTTGGGGTTATCATATTGTATCTTGTCACTATAGAAAGTGGGTAACCGACTCAAAAACATTTGGACTTTTACCTTCTCATCCTTTATGAAGTCCACATAGTTCAACAATTCATAGAATCTTTTCTCATATTCATCCATTGTCATGCTTCCTAATTTAAGTTCAAAGAACTCTTTCATCTTCCTCTCATAGTAACACTAACAAATATTTCTCTTGGAAATATCCCTTGAACTTCCTCTATGATACCTTCCTCTCATAAAGGTGTTTTTATTGCTTAAGTTGATCCAAGCACATGGTTTTCTTTCATTGCAAGTGGTAGGTCACAATTCTTGTTTCTACCTTGGAGGGGTAATTGTGCAACTAGAAATATTTCTCCATTTCCAATATCCAATCCTTGGCCTCTTCCCTATTCTTGTGCTCACTATTGAAATTAGTGTTGCATGAAATTTCAAGTAGTTAGCGCTCCTTGGTGTATCATGACAAGGGACTAATTGCCTCTCGTGGATCCTTGAAATCTGGCGGTAGTGATTTTACCAATCACTTGCAGGTTTTGGTGTAACTGTAGTCGTACTATCGTGAAATGGTATTAGAGCTAGAGGTCACGAGTTCGATACACACTCGACTTGCGTTGAGGGGGATATTTTTGCACAAAATTGCAAGTATTCAGCGCTCCATGGTGTATCATGACAAGGGACTAATCGCCTCTCGTGGATCCTTGAAATTTGGCAGTGGTGAGATTACCAATCACCTGTGGGTTTTGGTGTAATGACAGTCGTATTACCGTGAATTGGTATTAGAGAGGGTTCATTTTATTTAAAGGTATATATGTAATCTTAAACATGACAATTCATGAAGGGACTTCAACCAATAAGCCTCCTCTATTTGATGGAACAAATTTTTCTTTCTGGAATGTTAGAATGAGAACATACATTATGGCCTCAAGTGTTGATGTTTGGGATGTAGTAGAGACTGGATATACAAAACATGTTGTGCTAGCTTCCAAAGATGATAAGCTAGAATTTAGCTTCAATGCAAAGGAAATCAATGTTATCTTGAGTGGGCTTGTTGAAGCTAATTTTGTAAAAGTGATGCATCTTGAATCTACCAAAGAGATGTGGGATATAATTATTAGCAGTTATGAAGGAAATGAGAAAGTAAAAGGTACCAATCTTCAAACATATATATTTAAATTTGAACAAATAAAGATGAATGAGGATGAAACAGTTAGTAAATATTTTTTAAGAGTTGAGGATCTTGTGAATTCCATGAAGGGTCTTGGTGAGAAGATTGAAGGCGCATTTTTAGTTCAAAAGATTTTAAGATCTATGCCTGCTAGATTTAATCCAAAAGTTTATGCAATAGAAGAACTGAATGATCTTAAATTTTTCCCTATTGATCAACTCCTAGGAAATCTGACTGCTTATGAAATGAGGATTAGTAAAGATAAATCCATCACTGGAGAAGGATCTTTTAAAGCAGACAAGAATACTGATTCGGAATTAGATGATATTGAGGAAAAATTTGTGAGAAGGTTAAAGAAAGGATAAGGAAAATACCAAGGCAAGATGCCATTTAAATGTTTTAACTATGGAAAGATATGTCATTTTGCATACAAGTGTCCTTACAAAGAAAAGTACCAAACTCTGATGATGAAAAGAAATACAAATCTAAGAAATATAGTAAAAAGAAAAGTTTGTGTGCAAATAATGATGACTTCTTGGAAGAAATTGATAGCAATTCATCTTGTGAAGATAAAGTGAATGATTTTATGATTATGGACATAGGAGACCTTGATTATGAATACACAGGAAGTGACATGAATGAGTAATAAGTTGTGGTTGATATGGAAGGTGAACTAATCAGTGCTTTAGAAGAGATTGACAGGCTTAGACTTAAGAAGAGAAAAAAAAAAACAATTGTTGATGGAGTTTGAAAAGAATGGTAAAGAACCAAGTGAATATTTTGTTTTGTTAAAAGTAGAATTAGAAGAAGCAAAGAAAATATAAGATATTCTAAAACAACAATTAGCAGAGAAGAAGGTGATATGTGAAGCTCTGGAAGAAGAATTAGTGAAAGCTAGAAAAGAGTTGGAGAAGTTTCAAGCCTTGTATCACCAAAATCTGTCAAGTATCAAAGCCTTGGAAGAACTGAATAGCATCTTGAGTAAACAAAGATCTCCATTGATAAAAAATGGTCTAGGTTATGAAAGAGGTTCTAGTAGCAGTCAGCCAAAAAACAAAGAATCAACTAAGATGATCAAATTTCAAGTCAGCAAACAGTCAAATTATGATCATACTCTAAAATTTTTTTTTAATAAAGATGAGTTGATTTCCAAACAAGAACAAATCCAACAAAAGATAAAACAACCAATTTCAAGAGGAAGGCCAATATTCAAGTATCAAAATTTGTTCTATGGCTACTGTTATTATTGTTCTAATTTTGCTCATAAAGCTACAAATTGTGGAATTAAGTTTAGAAGTATGCAACTAAGGAGGTCACGGAATAAACAATTGTTGCAACATAGAACTAGACAGTTAGTGAGTAGACAACAACTTACCAATTATTTGTATCCATTGTATAATGAGCCTGAATGTTACATTTGTCATAATTTTGGTCACAAAGCATTAGATTGTAATTTGAAGAATTACAAAGTAGATCCAAGAATAAATTCCTCAGCTGAAAATGAAAAAATATGGAAAAAGAAAGAAAGTAATAAATGTGGGTTAGTACTTTCTGCTCAAATACAAAATGATCCTTGGTATATTGACAGTGGATGTTCCAAACATATGACTGGAGACAAAAGTAAGTTTCTGTCTCTAAGTGAAAGAAAATCAGGGAATGTAACTTTTGGAAATGATGCACTAGGAAAAATCAAGGGTAAAGGAATGGTAAGTATAAGTAATGGAAAAGGGAAAGCTCAAGATGTGTTGCTTGTAGATAGTTTGAAACATAATCTGCTTAGTGTCAGTCAAGTTTGTGACAGAGGATGTAAAGTTGTTTTCACTTCTAAAGATTGTAGAATACAATCTGTGATTTCAAGAGAGTTGATTGAAAAAGGCATAAGAACATAAAACAATGTATATGTTTTGAAAGAAGAAAAAGAAGAATGTCACTTAAGCAAGTATGATTAAAGTTGTCTATGGCATAGGAGACTTGGACACCTAAATTTTGATCATCTAATAAAACTTAGCAACAGTGGAGAAGTAAAATATCTTCCAAACATATCAAATCCATAGGATTATGTATGTAAACCTTGTCAAATAGGAAAGCTTACTCGGACACAGTTTAAATCTAAGAACTTTGCATCAACAGAAAAATCTCTTCAGTTAGTACATATGGATTTATGTGGACCATCAAGGAAGGAAGGTACAGGAAAATAAAATTATTTCATGTTGATTATTGATAATTATTCTAGACAAACATGGGTTACCTTTCTGAAGGAAAAATCTGAAGCATTTGAAAAATTCAAAGTGTTTAAGGCTCTAACTGAGAATCAAACAGGAAAAATATTGAAGGTAGTAGGGTCTGATAGAGGAGGAGAGTTTAGTTCAGTGGACTTCAACGAGATTTGTGATAAACATGGGATCAAAAGAGATTATACTATTCCAAGGAATCCACAACAAAATGGAGTAGTTGAGGGGTAGAATAGATCAGTTCAGAAGATGGCAAGATCAATGATGAATGAAAGGAATATTGCTCAGACATATTGGGTAGAAGCAATTCATACAACTATACATATTCTTAACAAAGCTCATCTTAGGCCACAAAGTGACAATACTCCTTATGAACTATGGTTTGGAAGACCTACTTCAATCAAGATTTTTAAAGTCTTTGGGAGTAAGTGTTATATCAAGAATAATGATGAAAATCTTGGCAAATATGATGACAGGGCTGATGAAGGTATCTTCTTAGGGTATTCTACAAATAGTAAATGATACAGATGCTATAATAAGAGGCTGGATAAAATGGTTGATTGTATTAACATAAAAGTTGATGAGAAATCTCGTTGCGAAATGTAAGCAGTATTGAACCAACCACAGAGAAAATAGTTGAAGTTGAAGATGAACAGGTCTAAGAATCAGAAAGAGAATAATCTAAGTCAAATGAAGATACAAACACTCAGGCAGAATCAAATCAACAGATAGAAACAAAACCACCTCTCAGAATTGTTAGAAAGAATCATCCTAAAAAGCAGATAATTGGTGATATGAATAAAGTAGTTCATACAAGAAGGAAATTGATTAAAGACTCAGAACAATCTCATATTGCATTCCTATCTATGATTGAACCTAAAAACAATTATGAAGCCAATAAGCATGACGATTGGATTAGAGCTATGAATGAATAGCTTGATCAAATTGAGAAGAAAAACACCTGGGAGCTTGTTCCTAGACCTGAAGATAAGAATGTAATAGGCTCCAAATGGGTGTTCAAGAATAAAATGGATGAAAAAGGATAATTTTTTAGGAATAAATCCATATTGGTCTGTAAAGGGTATGCACAAGTTGAAGGACAGGATTTTGATGAAACCTTTTCACCTCATCAACCTTTTCACCAGTGGCAAGATTGGAAGCCATCAGAATGTTTCTTCCCTATTCACATCATAATAATTTTAAAGTATATAAGATGGATGTTAAGTCAACATTTGTTAATGAATATCTAGAGGAAGAAGTATATATGGAGCAACCTGAAGGATTTTCACTGACAGATAATCATGACTATGTCTACAAGCTAAAAAAGGATCTATATGGGCTGAAATAAGCACCACGAGCCTGGTATTATAGACTGGACAAATTTTTACAAGACAAAGGGTTCAAGAAAGGTATTGTTGATAGTAATCTATACATTAAGTCTGAAGGTGATGATTTATTCATTATTTTGGTTTATGTAGATGACATTATTTTTGGATGTACTAATGACACTTTTGTTCAGTGGTTTTCTAATTCTATACAAACTGAGTTTGATATGTCCATGATAGGAGAACTGTCATATTTTCTTGGTTTACAAATCAATCGGAGTCCTGCAGGGTTATTTATCTCTCAAGAAAAGTATTTGAAAGAGATGTTGAAGAAGTTTCAGATGGAATATTTCTCTCCTATTAGTACACCTATTATGGTTGGTTGCAAGCTCAATAAAGATGATATTTCACCTGATGTTGATCAAAGAACATATATATCAATGATAGGCATTCGTCTGTACATCACAACATCCCGTCCTGATATAATGCAAGTTGTTGGAATGGTAGGTCATTTTCAATCTTCTCCTAAACAAAGTCATTTAGCAGCTGTCAAGAGGATATTCAAATATCTGAAGGGCACAATGACTTATGGTCTTTGGTATCCTAGAAATCCGAATTTTCAATTAACTGCATATTCAGATGTTGATTGGGAAAATTATTTGGATGAGAGAAAGAGCACCAGTGGAGGTGCATTCTTCTTAGATCATTTGTTAGTAGCGTGTCTTAGTAAGAAGCAGGGATCTATTTCTTTATCATGTACAGAGGCATAGTACATTAGTACATTGTTCCTGCTACTTGTTTCACTCAGATATTATGGATGATACAAACTCTTGCAGATTTGAGGGTAACTTATACTGATCCAATTCCACTTCACTGTGATAACACCAGTGCCATTAGTGTCTCGAGGAATCATGTTCTTCATTCAAAGACAGAAAAATACCAATAAAATACCATTTTATCAAAGAGAAGGTTACAAACAGAGTTTTTCAACTGAATTATATTCCTTCCACATAATAGATAGTTGATACCTTCACTAAACCGCTTGCTCAAGCTCAATTTGAGTATCTTCATCAAAAGTTGGGGGTCATATATTCTTTCATCTAATATATTCACCTTGTCAGGGGGAGTACTTATTGATTTTCTATTGTATTTTTGGTGAATATTATTCTGGTTTTTCCACTCATATTTGACAGGGGGAGTGTGTTTCCTTTGTCATCAATGCAAAGGGGGAGAAGGAAAGATATTGTTGCAGAATTTCCAGAATGCAGAAAGTTGCCATCAATGTCAAAGGGGGAGATTGTTGGCGAGTTCTTTGTTTGGTTTGTTTCCGGTGTTGTCATTGATGTCAATTGACAATGGTGAGAAGGAAAGAAGGAATTGCAAGACAAAGGTTTGAAAGGAACTACATCATAAACCATTTATTATCGTGGATGATAGATCTATGGCGCATATTCATATCGGTGTTGTAACACACCCACCCTTCAGAAGGAGCTTCTATAGTGTAAAGACTCTAAATTTTCATTTTTTTTCTCCCGAATGAAAAAGCACCAGGCACAAGCCCCTCCACGTGACCACTACCCGTGACCACAATCCTAACTAAAAGGTGTTTCGTGACTCCTGTCATTGGGTATTCACATATGAGCCAACCTTGACTCACCTGACTCCTGAACTAAGAGCCTAGCCTAGCACTAGCTTTGTTCCTTAACCTCCATCCATGTGACACCTCGTTATGACTCGGGGCCCAACCCACAAGCGCTTCAAGACTTCACATTTCACAAAGTTGGAGGGTCGCTCACCTTCCTTCTCCCGATCCATGATATCTCCTTAGAAAATCAACAGTCCACGTCCTCCCTTCGATCAATGGTTGTGATCAAATTGCGAAATTGGACTTCGTGAGTTCTCATGATTCCTATCTCTGACTTCCCAAGTCACAAGTCAGCAAAATTTTGATCTCTCACCATGTGTCCCTTCATGGTGGATGGCTAGGATTGCTACAATTCCCAGCTCCTTATTTATTCGCTTCTGCTCCTTGTAAATCTTTCGAGGTTCGAATCCTTGAACTCCTGGATCTGTTGCCACATGTCCTCTGATGATGGATGGTTCCAATTAACTTTGAAACTTTGGGACTTCAAAAAATTCCCCTCTCCTATGCACTTTCAAAGGGTTAGACCTCATGCACTTTCCTCTGGATCTCACGGCTATGGTCCTCTGCACATAGATCCGACGAATGGGATTTTTTCTCTCCCTGTGCGTGAAATCCAAACTCGTAGATAAAATGGTTGAGGTGGGTCTCGAAGGATCCATAGATCAATGCTCCACATTACTTTGCAACTTTGTCTTTCAAAGTTTTTGGTTGCACCAACCCGTAATCTTCCCGATACGTAAACTTAGAACTCGTGGATCCAAGGGGCTAGAGGGGTTAACTCCCGTGCTCTTTCCCATATCCAATGACCATGAAAGCCCTTGGATCCTTCTGGATGGATCTCGTACGTTCTTCCTTCGGACAAGGAAAACCTTTTCCTTTTGGTATTTTCTTATCATTATTTTCCTGAGTTCTCACCCCGAATAGGTTAGGGACTTGGGTCTAGAAATTCACATAGCACGAGGGTCAAGGGAGAGTATTCTCTTTAGATGGGTGGCTTGAGGTCTACACAATATTTCCTATCTCGACCATTTTATGACCTATGCCAGGGAATCCCTCCGAAGTGAAGCTGGGCATACAGTTTATCAGTGGGAAGTATGAGTTCCCAAGGAGATGGAAGAATACACATAACATAGCCATTTCACACAAATATGTTCATACATGCATATATATAGATAGATGTGTAAAAACCAAGAAATCATTCATCATTCTAACTCAACAATTAAAGCCGAGAAAAGACTTATCAGAATTAGACTATGTGAAGTGACTATTGGAAGGGGTGCCTGTTTCCACCCAACCATAGGATCAGTCACTCCAAACGGATTTACCACTAGCGACCCATGAGCTAGACCATGATGCTATGAAACAAAGCCTTTTCTTCTCACTCAACCACAATAGGGACATAGGTTACTATCCTCTTCTCGTTGGATCCTGACAATGGTTTACATGATACCAAACAAGGAGGAATAGCCTCGTTTATCATATTGTATCATAACCTCCTCTACAATTTCTTGTATCCAGAATGCTTAGTTTTTATATTCTTCCTTGAATCCCCAAGATTCACCTCCCATCTCTGCACTCTTCATAGGTGTTTTCTTCCCTCTTCCCACCACACCTTTCCTTCTCACCTCTTTTAGTAGGTTTGCATGTGGCCTAAATTCCCAGTCAGCGGTTAAGTATGGAAGCCTTACAGATGAGTGCTTACACACCCCATCACTCATTAACTCTTGAGGAAGTCTTCCCACCCACCAGCCTAAATGAAATTCATTTATGGGTCAGAGGACGGTTTTAGTCCTAAGGAATTAAATCTAGTAAGCACTAGTTTGGTTAAGGTTAATGCAACCATTCTTGGCCCCTTCACCCTCTACTCGTATAACATTCGTGGTATTTCTAAGTACACCCTCCCTTCCATTAGTCATGCAACACTTTTCCATTTTCTTAGTAAATAATTAGGTTCACATTCATTTACCTTTGAAACAAAGGTCCATCGAATTAATATTCACACATATAAAGTTTTCCATAGTCTTTTGCCCATTTATAGTTATATTTACAAACTGAGGGAAACAGGGTGTCACAATTCCCTCCCCCTTAAAGGAACATGATCCTCGATGTTCTATCTATTAACATGTCTTGTATGTACAGAAGTGAACACAAATGGGTATGCTTGTCTCATGGCATCCTCCATTTCCCATGTGGCCTCATCTGGGCCAAGTGTTTCCACTGCACCTTGACATGTGCAATGGTTCAGTTCCTAAGTGGCGTTTCCTTCCTATCTAGTATGCAATGAGGTTCTAGCAGGAATTCTCCCTCCGGTTCATCCTAGATCACGGAACAGTCAATTATATGATTAGAATCATGTACATATTTCTTCAGTAATGAAACATGGAAAACATTATGTGTTTTTACTGTGGGAGGAAATGCTAGCCTATAGGCTACAGGTCCCACTCTATCTAGAAATTCAAAAGGTCCACAATATCGAGGTGCCAACTTCACACAAGATCAAATCCTCAAGGAACTCTTCCTGGGCCTTACTCTAAGATAGACGTGGTCTCCTGGATTGAATTATCTGGGGGTTCTCTTTCTGTCGGCATAACTTTTTTGTCTATTCTGAGCGATTTTCAGATTTTTCTTTATCTGGATCACTTGTTGTTCCATTTCTTTTAACATGTCGGGTGCAATCATAATTTTGTTCATGGGATTACTCCAATTGACTGGAGTGTTGCATGACCTACCATAGAGGATTTTGAAAGGGCTCATCTTTAGTGATTCTTGGTAGATGTTGTTGTAGGAAAATTCCACCAGTGGCAAGTAATATTCCCACTTTTTAGGTTGATGCATTACATGCATCCTTAGCATGTCTTATAATATTTGGTTCACTCTTTCCATCTATCCATTGGTTTGAGGATGATAGGCTATGATAAACAATAATTTGGTCTTCAAGTCAACCATCAAGGATTTCCAAAATTTTGAAGTAAATGTTTTGTCTCTGTTAGACACGATCTCCTTAGGCATGCCATGTAGTCTAAATATATCCTTCATGAATGTGTTGGAAATATCTATTTCCTTGCAAGTCAATTTGATAGGAATAAAATGAGTGGACTTGCTCAATTTATCCACTACTACCATGATGACGTCATTCTACCTGGACGATGTTGGTAATTCAGTGATGAAATCCATGGACATGATCTCCCATTTCCATTCCAATATTGGTAGAAGTTGTAATAATCATGATGGGTGTTGGTGTTATGATTTAACTTGTTGGCACTCTAGACATTTAGCTAAATACTCATCTATGTCTTTCTTCAATACAAGCCAATAGAATTGTTTCCTAGTGGTCGTGACCATTTTCTGATAGCCCGGATGGCCAATGTATGCTCTCTTGTGCAATTCGTCCATTATGAACCTCTTCAAGTAGTCACAACTTGGAATATATAGCCTATTTCAGTATGTTAGTAGACCTCCATCTAGCATCCGGTAGCCTTTATACTTTAGCCCTGCGGGCTCTTACTCCAGGTACGAGGTCACAGTCTAGAAGAATGTGTCTGTTTTTATGCATTCCTGACCCTTTGTCTGACATTCATATCACAGTTTCTCACTGCTGCCAAGTGAATTGTTTTCATACTTCTACTAAGGGCATCTACCACCTTATTTTCCTTTCCTCTGATATGTTTGATTTTGAAATCAAACTCACTAAGGAGGGCCATCCACCTAGCTTGTTTAGCATTGGGTTGTGGTTGGTCAAAAAGGTTCTGCAATCCACAGTGGTCTATCATAAGTACAAATATCCTACCCAGGATGCATCCACATTTTCAAAGCGTGCACTATGGTGGCCAACTCTAGATCATGGGTCACATAGTTGACTTCATGTTCATTCAATTTTAGAGATTCATATCAAACTACGCTTCCTTCTTGCATAAGGACTCCTCCGAGTCCTTCATTGCAGGCATCTATGTGCACGAGGAATTCCTTATTGAGATCGACAATCTTCAGCATGGGCGCATGGGTTAGAAGGTGTTTTAGTGACTGAAAACTTTCTTCACATTCTAGTGTCCAAATGAATTTAACCCCCTTCCTCTGGAGGGCAGTAATTGGACAACCAATCTTGGAAAACCCTTTTATAAACTTCGTATAGTATCCTGTAAAACCCATAAAGGATCTAATATCCAAAAAATCCTTTGGGGTAGGCCATTTCATGATGGATCTGATCTTGTCAGGGTCTACTACTACCCCTTCTTTAGATACAACATGGCCCAAGTATTGTATTTGTTTCTAGAAAAGGTCACACTTGCTAAATTTGGCATAGAGATGATGCTCTCTTAGCACTTGAAGTACAAGTCTAAGATGTTCCTTATGTTCCTCTCTATTCTTGGAGTAGATTAAGATATCATCAATAACAAACAATACAAACTTGTCTAGGAATTTGTTGAGTACATTGTTCATCAATCACATAGAGGTGGCAGGGGCATTGGTTAATCCAAATGGTACTACCACAAATTGGTAGTGACCATATCTTGTCCTGAAGGCCATTTTTGTTAAGCCCTAATGTTGGCTCATTACCCCTTAATTGGGGCATATTAGATTAGTAATTCTATTTTATTTATGTCGGCTTTAGGCCATTAGTTGTAANTTAGGCCATTATTTGTAATTATACCTCCTAGTCTCCTATATATACCAAGGAGACATTTTCATTTTGAATCATCTTGTACTTGAACATTTAAGTGGGGTAAAAGGAGGTTTCCCCCTCGAAGAGGCTTATTATCTGATATTTTATCTTTTTCAAGGCGTTGAGTACTTTTCCTGAGGTTTTTATATGCTATATTGATGTTTGGTTCTTAACATATGGTATCAGAGCTCAAGGTCTTGGGGTTTCGCTGCTACATCTGAGACACCATGGAATTTTCACTATAACTTTTTTTCTACAACATTTCAGAAGGAACCTCTTGTAGGGTATTTAGTAGCCGGATCAAGGTACGTTGGGTTCAAAATTTAGCTCCTAAGGCCTTATACTTTCGGAGATACAGCCTGTACAAGATAGAGTTCTGGAATCATCCTGAAATGAGTCATTGTGGAATTTTCGCTATAAAAACTTTTTTGTAATGTTTTAGACCATGAACTCTGGAGAAAATTTACAGAAATTAGTAAGGTATCTGTGGTAAAAAATTCAGATTCTGGGTCATCTTAAATTTGTAGATAAACCTTGTGTAAGATAGGGTATCTGACTAGTCCTATCGACTAGTCTCAAGAAGGTGTTCCAGGTAAAACAAGCATAACTTCTTGCTGGAGTATCCAAATTGAGTGGGACTAGTTTCATTGGATCGTGGACAGTCTGTAGTATTTTGGGTGTGAGTTTCAGAATTTGATATCAATTATTTTGTGCGGGGCATTCTATACAAGTGAGATCTCCTGGAAAGGCCAAAAATCGGCAAGTTGTGAGGAAGTTACCGTAAATTCCACTTGGCACATCCAATTTTGAT
>JASDQU010686962.1:39661-50205 GCA_032191745.1 Picea mariana | reverse complement strand
AGATATTGTATGAGAGGCTTATGCATATTTTTCTCGTAGTCCCAAATGATTTTCAGAGTTTAAAAAATTTGTCGACGGTGTTACAAATGGAAACAAGCTATTAAAAGATGTTGATACAATATGGATATCATTGAATGGACCATATCAAAAATTATTTAGTGAGTACCAGTCCTTGGTAGGGGTGATGCATGAACATCGCTTCAGTGTAGATAAAGCTCAAGATCTTCTCTTTTGACTAAATGACATAGAGACATTATTAACATTGGTTGGAATTATTCCTATGCTAGATGAAATGAATGTCCTCGTGAAAATGTCTCAAAGTCACATAATGTATATTGCAGAATACACAAATGCAAGAAAATTTGCATGCATTTCATTGGATGATTTGTATACAATGCGAGAGTCTTTCACAAGTCCACGTTTTACAAATTGGACTACAATCATTGATATAGAAAATACTGAAAATTATTTGAAGTTTGATGAAAAAGGTATACTATGTATGGAAGTGCATGGGTATATGGTTCCTTTTCATAATATTGATAAGACAGGACGAACCACCAAAGAGAACCTTGTGTCAAGAGACCTATTCGACAATGGTGTCATTTCAATGAGACACAACTTGATAGAAATTGCAAAATCATTGTCATTAGAGATAAGAGAACGATTCCATCGAGATGAATTGTTGGAGACCACGTATGTGGTGTACCATGAATATTGGAAAAATATAAAATGTCAACGTACTTTAAAACGTAACTTTGTGGCAAAATTAGATACTTTAGTGGACCACTTTTGAAAGAAGGTTGAGATACATGGAGAACAGGTTGAAGGTATTTTGGATCAATCAAAATTGTTTCAACAAGACACACGCTTCGCTGAAATAATGTGGAATCAATTTTGTGCTTTGGAGAATAGTATAGAATATGGTGCAATAACAAGATTATGGACTGTTTTAGGTGCTAGCCAATACTTATAAGAAAACATATCAGAATATTTCAAATTAGCGATTTTGTGTCAAACCATGATTTTTGGATCAATGGAGGATGAGAGAAGGTTTAGTGCACTATATTTTTTGAAGTCAAAGATGAGGAACAAGCTTGATAAACATATGGATATATGTTTAATATTATATGTAACAAAGAATGACATTACCAATTTTCCATATGAAAGAGCACTAGCTCTTTGGCGATCCGATTGTGATAGAAAGGGAGAAAACAATATAACAATTTTCTCTAGTGAACTTGATACATAACATAATTCTTTGGAGGCTCATAATGATAATCCATATGGAGAGGGTCGTGTTCATAACGAAGAAAATGAGCACCAAGATGATAACTAAGAAATTGATATACTATAAGATTTGATCTAATCCAATATATATGAGGGCCTAGGGGACACTTATTTCGGTATATGTGTTCCATTGGTGGTGCAAGAAATAGTGAATGGAATAGCACAAATGATGTGATTCTTGTGATACGTTCTTCCTCTATTTTTGGAGTAGGTCGGAAATTCTTTATCATACCAAGATTACTATATGCCAATTTGACGATGCATTTCAGGTAAAAATAGGTTCTATAATTTATATTTTGTGTTTTTCATTGTAACTTTTGAGCCACATTTTCTTGATGCAAGTTATTTTAAGATTGTTTTTTTTATATTTAACTATTACATTGTCTCTTTCTTGTATGCGACGGGAAATGAAGTTGGAATTTGATGAACATGGGACCTATCTCTTCACATAGATAGTGTCCTAGTATTAAAGGGTAGATACCTGATTTAACAAGAATTCTGCTAAGCAAGAATGGGTGCATTCAAGTAGATGAAATTTCTTTGATGTCTTTCTCTAATATGTTGATAAATTTTAATGGTTTGTTTGTTTGTTGCATTTTGGAGCATTTTTTCAAGTTTGGAATTTTGTGTTTATTTTGGTTAAAAATGTGTTAGGCCCTTGAATGCTTCTAGTTCTCATTTGATGTTTGACTGAACCTTTTGTTATGGAATGATTGGATTCATATGATTTCCATTGAGTCAAGGGTTTGGGTTAAAGTTAAATATGTTTGTTGAGTAATTTTTTTTTTCCATCTTTTTGTCATGACATTTATTTGAGAAACATATGGTCTTAGGCTTAATATATGCCTTTAGTTATTTTGTGGGCACTCAATGTGTTCTCCATAATTATGATTATTTTTTTAATATGTTTGATGGTCACGGAATTTTTTTTATATTTCCTTTCATTTTTTGGCATGACTTGAGCATCTTCACCTTTTAGGATCTACTATGTATATTTTGAATTTTTTTTGAAAATACTTATTGATTATTTAGAAAGGGAAATGAGTTCTACTTAGCTAAGCGAAGAGAAAAATGGTTTATGCACTAGGTTCCTATGCGTACATCATAGGAAACCTATTAGCATGAGACTGACATTCCTCTACTACAATTATAATTTCGTAAATATGGTGGTTGAATTTCAGATTCCATAAAGAATGCTATGAAAACCCCTTTGTTGATTGGATAAATACCTCCATTACCCATACTTTACTGCCACTTACCTTGCAAGCCCCCATTCCATACCATGAATAACAACACACATTGTCTTGTTTGTCTTTTAAAGTTTGCTTGGTTGAAATAATAGTGTATGCTACATCAATGAATTGATGTTTAAGGTACTGATGGTTGTATTACTCTTCAAAGAATCAATGTTAGGAAAATGACCAACACTATGAAGGTGGAAGTGAATGAAGGATAAGCATTCTTCATTATTACACAATAGTACATGAAAATCACATCAAGGTAAGCCCATGAAAGTTTTGAGTTGGAATTTACATTCTCTTGCAGATTTATTAATGATTATGAATGCATCATGTCATTGATTTAGGTGTTATATAAATGACAGTGAGATATTGGGATAAGAATGTTTACATGGAGATTTATCTCACTTTGTAGTATAGCCTTAGAAAATTTTCTGAATCATTTGTCCTTTGAAATTGTTGACGAAAAGTGCTTATGTCATCTCATGCATTGGTATTGTCAATGAGACCTAGTTGCACTCCTTCTCATCCAATGAATAATATTTCTTATGTATATTCCCTCTCTTTAGTGGTTGGTGAATCAATCTGAGATGAGATCGATTAGTTTTATAACTGCTATCATTTCCACATGTTTTAATCATTGCAACCTTGAATATTGCAAGAAGTATTTCATCAAAAGCATCAATATTACCACGATCATTTGTGGTGTCATGATCAGATGCTATTCTTATTTCTTTTCTTACCTCATGGAATACAAAGTATTTCATCAAAAGAATCAATATTACCACGGTCATCTGTGGTGTCATGATCAAATTCTATTCTTAGCTCTTTCTTATCATTCAAAGAAGAAACAACTGTAGACACTACAAAGAACTATCAAAAGTCGGGAAGAACACAAAACAATTTGTTTTCCAATACCCTGTAGCCTAACAACATCAAGTCAATAATCTATAACAATATATATTATGTAGTCATATCCAACAGGTAAGTTCGACATCCCAGATACCCCACTCTATCTTTTGCACCAAAAAATACGCAAATTATAGGTTTGGTCCTCTTATGAGATTGAGAACAAGAAACGCTTAATTAATCGCAATCTTCAAGAAAAAATGATGCTAACAATGACTCAAACTAAAAGAACCAAAGATTTACAATCCAAACTCAATCAGTTATGTCTTATTTAGGCATGGATACCATTCCCATTACCATTTGAGAAGCAACAAGGAGGTGGATTCATTTTCATAACACCATTAACATGACCATTCACAATGCCATTTCCAACACCATTTGATGCAGGACCATTAACAAATAACAACACCAATTAAAATACCATTTTCAAACCCATTCCTTCCGAGCGATGTAGGATTTATGCTATTATCTTCAACATGTGGACTTCGACCTAAATTGATTGGTTTGCTAGGTTTATTGAAATATGAATCAAGTTGTGACATGTGAACAAGGATATGGCACTAGGTTTTATGAGGGTATAAACTCTAGGGTTAATCTTTGTGAGGTTTAATCCTATTCAAATGAAGGCATAGTCCTAGGGTTTCAAACTTCCAAGTCTTCTTGGCTATCTAACTTCCCATTTAAGGTGTTACTTGACTCCATTTTCCCAAGGAAACAAGACAACACTAGTCTTATGCTTGAAAGTAATACAAACTCTCAATTAATACTCTCTTTCACTCAAAGCATTGTTGTTAGATATTATATTGCATATTCATGCTTATTGTGGCTCAACACCTTGCATCCCAGTCCATTTATTTGATGTTTTCATAAATTCTATTACAAACACTAGGGCTTGAGCATATTGCAAGTAATTACCTTAATTTCACGATATCACATGCATACAATCATTGTTTAACATATCATACATATTCTACTCACTAAATGGCATCTTTTCTAATACGTATTTCCCAATTTTAGGATTGCTAACTTGATGTTGTTACGATTTAAAATATTACTAAAGTACATTGTCTTTTATAATAAGTTTTATTAAAACAAACTTTTCTCTTTGATGGCTAGTGTTCTGGGGCTTATTTTCACTTCTTAGACTTGTTTATTGACATTAAAAGAATTGGAACACCTCACACACATTCACATGGTCAATTATCATGTAGTGACTATAACATCACAACAAAAGAACATGTAGAACACTCCCACTTAGTAATAAACCAACACACTAAGTGTGTCACCATAGCACTAAGATATGACACAATATAAAGAGTGCTCCAATATCAACCATGGTAAATCAATAACCCATAATTGGAGACCATAATATGTTCTAGGGGAAAAAACCAATAACATGCAAGCAACTAATTTCCTATAGAGACTGCACATCCAACGTCGGTGGTGGTAGGACAAGCCACAAGGGTAGTTATAAGGAAATCATGTGCATCCAATATAATGCCCTTGTATTTGCCAAGTAATTGATCAGTGTCATCATGTAAGTCTTTGTCATGTGTGATGAAAATCACAATGTGCATCATATTAGAGAGAAATGTTTGGCCAAGCATTATAGGCTTAAACATTATTGGAATCATGTTTGGGATTGCGTTGAACTTTTTGATGGTTTTTCTATTAGTGCAATTACCAAAGAAGAGAGAATTTCCTGATTCATTATCTGTTGTAGAACCATACACATTTTCCCATGGATGAAGTGAAGATGGTCCATACACATGTGTTAGAGAGTAGATTAAATAGCTTCCATGTGCTTGAGGACAATAGAAGTTCATTTATGACCAACATATATTGTTTTCACCATCATTATATTTTATCACAACCATCAAATCTCCAATAAATCAACCATGTTTGTATCATATACAGGGGCATGCTCAAAAACCCAAAACTGAGCAATCGTTACTTTGAGTCTCTATGGCACTTGACTGCCAATAGAGTGATGAAGTTGTTTCCCATCACTTTGGGATATCATCTCAAGAACAATTTAGAGTTCCTTGAATTCATAGATCAGATCACTAAGAACTACATCATATGAACTTACTGCAAAAACCCTATCAGATTCTAGTATTCTAACTTTCATCCAATACATTTTTCCCGCCTTTCATTGATTTGAGATTAAGAAACCTTTGAGTTCCAGTAGCTACATTTTCTAGATCCTCCTTCACTTTACTCGCTCCATATTCTTAACCACAATGAACACTTTTTAGTTTCTTTGACAACCTTAGAATTACACTTTGATTATTATGTCTCTAATTATCATGTCTCCAATTATCATGCCTCTTCATTTTAAAATTTTTCCTGGGCCAATAACAAAGGATTTTGTTAAGAATATTCAATGGGTGTTTATTTCCTGCTTGAAACTACTTCTCTATAATGTTGTATGCAATTTCAGTCAATGAAGATGCTTCCAAGGCACCAATAGGTTCACCTTCAATTTTTCCTGACACTCTCAAACCAATCTCTCCCTTTTAGATCATGTTGCTGAAAATCTCCATAAGAAAACTGCATGATTTATTTTCCATACATGCATTTTCTATGGATTCTGGATCTCTTAAAAATATTGAAATGTGGTCTTTACACTTTGTTGTTAAACACTTAGGAACCCACTGTGAGCTGCAAAGATTTTCAGGAACTTCAAAAGGAAACCTCTCTTCTTTATACATTTGCATTCCAAGGAAAGCACCTTGTTGCACTAACTTTTGCAACGAACCTCTGCTTCCTGCCTTAATCATCTCAACATGGCATTGTCCTTCTTTATATGCTCTGCAATCACTTTAATTATATCATAATAGACATGCCTGAATTGTTGTGTAGTTTCTTTGATTAAAACCACATATTCACTTTCAATCATCCTGACATGTTTCAAATATTCATACATGCATTCATATTTCCCTAGAACAAATGTCTGACATGAACGTGATCCATATATAATATGTATAGAGTGCACTGATTTCTTTGCTTCCAAAAGACCAAAACTTATTTCTTCTACCATTTTGCTTCGATGAGATGAGATGGAAGCTAAATGAACATCCGACAAACTCACACTAAATCCATTCATTCAAAACTGCTTGACAACAACTTAGATAGTCAACTGCGTTGGATGGGAAATCTATGTAGATAGACCAAAAAAATATTGTCACTGGTATTTTGTAACCATTCAGATCCACTAGAACAACATAAAGGCTCACCATTAGATATGTGCACTTGTTTTCTCAAATTTGTGCAGTTCAAACCCGTTGGTAAAACCATGCTAAATAACTACTTGCCATTCTAGAGAAGACTTCTTAGCATAGGCGCTTTTACAATTGTGGCATTGGTACTTGTGAAGAAGAGAACAATTATAACTCTTGCATATGGAATTTATCAACAAATATATGGTTGGAAGTTATTAAATTTCCAACAAGCAAACTATCATGAGTAACTGCAATCAAAGCCTACCCACCTTGAGAGTTAATCATCTATTTTGATCATGGGTTCCATGCTTCAATGAAAACAATTCCCTTTTCCATTCTTTTGTGGTTGTATCAAAGTGTGGAATGCCCCAACTCCTATGCCTCCTCTGAGGATATCATGTAGTTATTGATGTTTTCCAATGGCCTTCCAACTGATCTATAAGAATTGCACATGATGACATCTAATTTATTTTCCTCTTTTAGTATCAGTCCATCTTTCTCTGAGGCATACCTCATCAATGATTTTTCAGCATAGTGGATAGGGATCTTAGATTTTCTTGGAGGCATTATTCTATTAGCCTTGAAAATATTTTTATATTCCTTGTATCTATTTGCATTGAGACCATTTCTGACACTTTCCTTAGTGAGGGATTTATGAAGATGACTATTCTTTATTTAACCGATTCTAAGCAATTTCTGGCCAAATAATAAGCACATCTACTTTTGTGACAAATTTAGTAACCATCTGAATTAAGTAGCAGCATTTGGAAAATGACTTAATTCCACCAATCCAAATTGAAAAATTCTCACTAGAGTACATGATTGAAAGGTTTAATAAACATTGACTTGTTTGAATATAGAGTGAATACCAGACCTAAAATTCCATCAACAACCAAAAATATTTCTGCAGAAGTTTGGAAATGAATCCCAAATTCTTATAAATATGCAAGAAGACACCCATATGATACTCTTTGAAGAATCCCAACAACCAACACAACTGTTCTGTGTTGACTTTATAAGTCACATGGTCAATTCCATAGAATAATCCACGAAGTTAGAAAGAGTAATCATCAATATGAACAAAAGGAAAATTAAACAGTACACTATTATTTTCAACAAACAAAATTCTAACCCTTA
Source organism: Picea mariana (assembly GCA_032191745.1). Classification (NCBI taxonomy): domain Eukaryota; kingdom Viridiplantae; phylum Streptophyta; class Pinopsida; order Pinales; family Pinaceae; genus Picea; species Picea mariana. Next base: position 42,410 of record JASDQU010686962.1, on the reverse strand, counting down.
ACCAATAGATCTTCAAAAGGACATGCCAAAGATATCAATCCTGTTTAGTGTCCTACTTAGTCTTCCACCCAATTTCATCTTCAGATCTATATTGTTGAAAGGACTGTGTCAAAAATGGCCCTTCATTTTGAGGGGTAAATCCTGGTTATGATTTACAAACAAAATAGGGAAGATTGTATCAAGGATAATTTATGTCCGAGGAATGGATGTTTTAAGTCCAACTAGCTTTATTTCAAATATTTTGACAATTTCTTTAATCAGTCCATATGGCACCCTTTTTCCTCTAGGGGATATCTATAACAACCCCATAATTATTAATACATCCTAAAAATTAGTAATCAGTTGTCTGCATGGAATTAACTACTGACAGATTAATATATCATAATGTTGAGAACTATGTCAGTATCGATAAATTTATAACAATATTGCAGACCATCATAACTATGGATTGAAAAACCTTGCATGCATATTACAGGATGTAGTTTTGATACTTTGTGTCAAGGAGATGTTCAACCATCACTCATTGATAAAACGTGATCAAGGAAATTAATGCTGACAGGTTGTAAGAGCCAAGTTGTGCCTTCACACAAGCTGGAGATAAGGTCGCCATTAAATGGTTGACGGTAGGAGGGATTTGCATCCGATTCGGATCAGATTTCCATCATTGTAATCTACCCATTAGACAGGCGTTTTGAATGGTGATTAGACACCACTAGCTTAGTTTAGAGGGAATCTCGTCGAGCCCCTCTTGTATAAATCTTTGTATATTACCCAGTAGAGGTTGTTGAAAGTAGCTGAGAGTTGTTCAAGGGTGAGTTAGATATTGTTGAGAGCTGAGACTCAGTTGTAGTTCGAACTCATATATTGTAATGGACATTCTACCATTAATAGAAAGTAATAGTTTTTCTTGTTTTTCAATTTATGTGTAATGTATGTTTTGTTATGAATGTCATTCGTATGCATTTGAGCTGTAGATGTATGTCATAAATCATCTATAGGGATAGAATTATAATCTTCTATCTGTGAGTGTGTTGGATTAAGTTTGGTTCTCTAGACTAAGTGCAAGGAGTGCGCGATAGAGGGTGGAACCTCTATGAGTCGACGCAAGGAGTGTGTGTCTGAACTCGTTTGAGTCATAAGAGAAGCTTCCAGGAGGGCACACCAGGATAATTCACAGACTTGGAGGGAAATTTCAAGGTGGTTGAGTACCTTGGAAAGAAAGACTGTGTGGGAGGAAGCACAAAGAAGAGTTACTAACCACTCTAAAATACTCTTCCAGGAGGGCATAGAGAAAGTACAGAGCATACAAGGGAAACACATTATGAAGTGTCGAAATCCTCAAGAGAACCCCAGGTTTGTTGAACACTTTGAGGAAGGAAGGCTTTGCAAGAGTGCATTGACAAAGGAAAGGAGATTCCTTAATAATTATGGAAGGGCTCAGGGAGAAGCCATCAAAAATATTATCCAGACGTAAGGAGTGTGTCAAGCATACTGTAAGTTCATCTTACAAGTTCAGGAGGAAGGGTGTTGAGTTGCCAGGAGGGCATGAGAAAGTCCATTGAAGGACGCAAAGGAACGAATAATCTTGAAGTTTTCAAGCTGAGAAAATTCACAGAAGGATTTGTGCAGAACTCTGCAAGGAGCGTAGAGGGAGTTCTAGAATAGTCTAAGTCTCGAGCATAAATTGTGCTAAGTGTGCAAGGAGGCCGAGGACTCACCAAAGTCTCTAATACTGTGAAACCATCCATCATCGGGAGGAGACAAGTGGCAGAAGATCAGGAGATCCGAGAGTTGGAGCTCCGGAAGGTTTGCTAAGAGAAAACAAATATCTTCGTGAAGTCATGAAGAGCGATTTGAATCCAGACCATTGGATCTGGAGGGGATGCGTGGAGGCGATCCACACATTTCAAAGGAGTGGTACTCCGAGAGATATCGAGAGACTTCCAAAGGTCGGAGTCCAGAGTAGATCACAGTCGTTGATCTAAAGGAGGGACAAGGACCGTTGATCCTCGCGCATTTGAGTTCACTGATTCAGAGCTCGGGAATGTGAGAGTTGGATGTCATGGGGAAGAGCCAAAGCTTGAAGCCCAAAGAGCTTGTTGTGGTTGAGGCCCGGGACAGAGCCTGAGGTCACATAATAGAAAGAGCCTGGCACAGAGAGCCAAGTGTCACCGCCAACTTTCTTCAAAGGGTTAAGAAGAGAGTCGCAGGGTTAGGAGGGCTCGCACTTTGGGGAAAGAAGGACCTATGACAGAGTTGTTGGGTTCCAACAGGAAGCTGAAGATTCAATCCGAGTCAGGTGTTTAAGAACGATCCTAGACCAGGAGGTTGAGCAACCCTGAAGGAGAGAAGCGGGTGGGGGTCTGCACCAGGAGTGGTATCAGAGCACCAGGAGTGGTATCAGAGCAGAAGTTTTCTTGTAGACAATAGGAAAAGAGAAAGGAGACATTATGGCTACATCAAGTAGAGACAGAGCACATAATCAATTTTTGTAGACAAGAGAGACAGAGTGTGATACTCTGTGGGAACTGTTGCAAGGTGTGCAATCGATGGTAAACAACCAAATGGGATGAAGGTGAAGCAAGATGGTTGTTGGAAGTTATGATCACGGTCGAGGAGAAGTAATCCTATGGAAAATCAAAGCGGATATGGACAAGGAGCTCAGTGATATCCGAGTAGAGATAAAGAGGCTATAATTTAAGATGCAGCAGGAGGAAATGGTGCGTTGGAGAAATGAGTGGCCTTTGAG
>JASDQU010686962.1:0-39561 GCA_032191745.1 Picea mariana | reverse complement strand
AATTGTAGAATCAATGAAAGGAATAACTATGCAAGCTACATGAATGGTGAAAATAGTAGATATGGAAATGTTCGTAGACCTGTCAACATAAATTATAATCCATTTGACCCATTAATGGATCAAAATATTGTATGTTACAAGTGCAATAATCTTGGTCACAAAGCACAAGATTGCAAAGAGATGAAGGAAGATAATCATATGCCAAATGTCTGCATACCAACTACAACATGGAAAAGGAAAGAAATTCCACACAATGAAAATTGTCGAATAGCATTGGTTGCTAAAGAATGAAAATAAGAAGATGAATGGTTCATAGACAGTGGGTGCTCATATCATATGACTAGAGATCAAAGCAAATTTGTCAGCTTGAAGAAAAAGGGTGGAAATTTTGCATTTGGAGATGACTCATCTACCAAAATACTTGGAAAATGAATTGTAAAGCTTGGAAGTGAAAATGTAAAATCAGGAAAAGTCCTATTGGTTGAATATCTGAAGCATAATCTCCTCAGTGTCAACAAAATATGTGATCAAGGATACACTCTTATGTTTGACTCCCGAAAATGTAAAATCAGAGAAAATAACTTAGGAATATTGGTTGCAACTACAACAAGAAGACCGAACAACATATACATCCTAGACATGAAGAAGAGAGAGAAGACATAAGCCACACAAAAGGATTCCAAGAAAGAAAAGTCCCAAAGACCACAAATAAGGATGAAGTATTATTGAGTGCCACATGTTCAGGGGGAGCAACCCTACCCTACCCTTTTCCATTGATGTCAAAGGGGGAGAGAAATTGGGATTATGATTATAGGGGGAAAATGATTGTTGCCATAAATGACAAAGGGGGAGATTGTTGGAAGATTGGTTGTTGTCATTGATGTCAACCCTAGTCATTGATTTTGGACCGCAAGATTGATGAAGGTATTTGGACATGAAGGAAAATGCACGTGCAGAGAAAACACCCATGGATAGATAGTATGCATCATGTTGTTTATAGTGGTATGTTTCACATCACGTGGATCCTCATGGTTGAGGAGAAATGAATTTTTGAAGATGACAAAGTGAATTGAAGAAGAAAGTCCATGTAGGCCCCGAAGATAATTAAAGAAAAGAATTACAAAATAAGAAAGTGTCAGGTCGACCCTAATGTTAAAAGGAAGTGAAATAAATGGTATAAATAAATATCATTATACATTCATTTGATAAACAAGTCTAATTTTAGAGGAAATCAGAAGTAAATAAGGCTGGATTTCAAGGGAGGATGAAGTCTTTTGGTGATGTTCTAAGGTATGTTATTTTCAGGTCATATTACCATTTTCGCTATAACTTTTTTCATAGAATGATTCATATGGTGAAATTGCTATGGTATTGAGAATACATATCAAGGTACCTGTGGAAAAATTTTCAGCTCTTGATTCGCTATAATTATGGAGATACACTCTGTGGAAGATAGGGTTGACTAGTCTTGAAGCTAGTCAATAAACAGGTGTTCCGGGTAAAATAGTCATAACTTCTTCATAGAGAATCCAAATTAAGTGGTACCAATTGCATTAGAAAGAGTATGACATGTAGTTTCTTTTTTTAGAGTTTTATAATCTGATGTTAAATATTGAGTGTGGGGCAGTTTGTACAAGTTCGCTCTCCTGAATAAACCATAATTGAATAAAGTCTACCATTATTTATATAACCTCTTTTTGGGGAGGATTCAAGGAGTGAAACTTGGAGAAGTTTCATAGAATACATTGAGTAATATTATCTATAGGATCAGAGTATTCCAATAATTGAAGAATTGCAAAAATTGAAGTCTCAGGAAGCATTATCAGGTTCTATGTGATGGTTGGTTGATGGTCATGATTTAATGTAAAGTTTTATTATCTCTCATATATTCTTGGGTGGAAGGAAGGGGAAAGGATGGAGAGNTATTGATTATTTCTCATATATTGTGCATGGTGTATTGTGGTGTATTGGTGTAACTCTTATACTATTGTTCATTTATAATTGGATATAATTGAATGGATTAAGTATAAGTTGAAAAGGTTTGTAAATTGTACTTGATACTGATTCAGCCCCCTATCAATATCAACAAATGTCACCATTAAATGGTTGATGGAAGGAGGGATCTGCATCCGATTCAGATCATATTTCCATCATTGTAATCTACCCATTAGACAAGTGTTTTGAATGGTGATTAGACACAACTATATTAATTTGGAAGGAATCTCTTCGAGCCCCTCTTGTATAATTCTTTGTATTGTTACCCAGTAGAGGTTGTTGAAAGTAGTTGAGATTTTTTGAAGGGTGAGTTAGAGATTGTTGAGAATCGAGACTCAGTTGTAGCCCGGACTCATATATTGTAATGGACATTCTAACATTAATCTAAAGTAACAATTTTTCCTATTTGTCAACTTCTGTGTAATGGATGTTTTGTTATGAATGTCATTCGTATGCATTTGAGTTGTATATGTATGTTAGAAATCGTCTGCAGGGATAGAATTATAATCTTCTATCTGTTAGTGTGTTGGATTAAGTCTATTTCTCTAGGATAAGTGCAAGGAGTGTGAAAAAGAGGACGGAACCTCTGTGAGCCAACGCAAGGAGTGCATGTCTGAACTCATTAGTGTCAGAAGAGAAGTTTCCAAGAGGGAACACTAGAATAATTCACAGACTTGGAGGGAAATTTCAAGGTGGTTGAGTAACTTGGAAACAAAGATTGTGTGGGAGGAATCACATCATAGAGTTACTGAACACTCTGAAATACTCTGCCAGGACGGCATAGAGAAAGTACAAGAGAGTACATGGGAAACACATTCTGAAGTGTTGGAATCTTCAAGAGAACCCCAAGGTTGTTGAACACTCTGAGGAAGGAAGGCTTTGCAAGTGTGCATCGACAAAGGAAAGGAGATGACTTAAGACTTCTAGAAGGGATCAGGGGGAAGTCTTCGAAAATCTTAGACAAGTGCAAGGAGTGCACAAAGGATACTATAAGTTAATATTACAAGCTCAGGAGGATGGTCGTTGACTTTCCGGGAGGGCATGAGAAATTTGAACGAAGGAAGCAGAGGAACGAAGAACCTTTAAGGTTCAAGCCGAGAAAATTCACAGAAGGATTTGCGTAGAACTCTGCAAGGAGTGCAGAGGGAGGTTGTGAATAGTATAAGTATCAAGTAGAAATTATGTTAAGTGTGAAAGGAGGCTGAGGACTTGTCGAAGTCTCGAAGACCGTGAAACCGTCCATCGTCGGTAGGAGACAGGTGGTAGAATATCGGGAGATCGAGGAGTTGGAACTTCGAAAGGTTTTCTAAGAGAAAACAAAGATCTTCGCAAAGTCGTGAAGATCAATTTGAATCCATACCTCTGGATCTAGAGGGGACGTGTGGAAGCGATCTACACATTTCAAAGGAGTAGTACTCCTAGAGATATCGAAGGAAGATATTGAGAGACTCCTGAAGGTCGGACTCCAGAATAGATCACAGTCATCGATCTAAAGGAGGGATGAGGACCATTGATCCTCATGCGTTTGAGTTCGTTGATTCAGAGCTTGGGAATGTGAGAGTTGGATTTCACGAGGAAGAGTCGAAGCTCGAAGCCCGAAGCACTTGTTGTGGTTGAGTCCTGGGACACAACCCGACGTCATGTAATATAAAGGCCTTGGCACGGATATCCAAGTGTCGCCAGTAAATTTATTCAAAGGGTTAAGAAGAGAGACACATGGTTAGGAGGACCCGCACTTTGGGGAAATAAGGACATGTGATAGAGTTGTTGGGTTCCAGTAGGGAGCTGAAGAGTCAATCTAACTCAGGTGTTTAAGAACGATCCTAGACCGGGAGGTAACACAACCCCGAAGGAGAGAAGGGGGTCAGAGTCTACGCCATAGAACTAATGAAAATTCCATCCCAAATGAAACATTATGATATCTATTACTTACTAGAGCCGAAGAAAATAAGTTAAACATGGTAGATCATTTCATTAATGAATTTCTTTTTGAATAACAAACTCGTGAGTTTCTTCTATAAATACAAATCAAATTAATTGAAGCATTTCCAATTCTTCTAGAATCATCAGCACAAACACAACTATGTACTAAACACAATAAACATACTCTCAAGTCCCAACTAAATGTAACATTTTAGAACCTCTTTCAATACAATCATCTGTTGCTTTCCAAGGATCAATATGAAAAAAAGTTACAGTTTTTTTGATATCATCATTACAACATACATGTGTCATCTTTAGAAGTCCAGGTTTTTCAATAATATTATAGTATATGGGGGGTTCCAAACTGTATTACAACCCTTGCAACCTTATTGTTCTACCATTGATCTTTGTTGATATGGATATACTAAACAATGAAGTCTTGTTGGTAGAGGGTTACACTGTAAAGAATGTATTGCATAACAACATGACTATTTATTTAGTATTCAACCTTGGAAATATACTCATTACAAAGAAAGGAAACATGCCAACAAAATTCCTAATATACACAGTTAACAAGTACAAAACACATAGAATTCTAGAGACAAGTTTGAAAGGTCCTTTCATAATCAATGAATTAGTAATGAAGAATCCATAATAGAAGTGGTGGAGAAATGATTAATCTCCTGACCTTGACAGAAGTGGTGGTGAGGATCAACACATGAACTTTGTGGTGAAATATCATCAAAAATGATAGAGGGATATGCAAGAGTGTACAGTGAGAACCTTAACAAACACAACCCTTGATGCTTGCAACATTGTGTAGAGGATGGAAAAATTATGTTTCTTTTTCCAAACATGTAAAATGAGTATATTACAATTTAACGAATATATTTTTCTATTATTATTATATATGGTTTTATATTTTATCAAAAAACATTCCAAGACTTTACAAGGTTTTATAATTCAGTGAAAGATTCGCCAAGATTTTACAAGATTTTGCAATTCAATGAAAGATTCGCTAAGATTTTACAAGATTATATAATCGACTGAAAGAGTCACAAAAAAAATTATATATACATATTAAATTATTGATAAAATAGCCTTCACTTTTTCCTATGTATCATGGGGAATCACCCATTTATTATACATATAAATTCAGGGGGGGTTCTTAAAATCACCCCTGACAATGGAGCAGGGAACATTTTAGGGGGTCTAATTTTCCATGTTTTTTCCCAAAAAAGGATTCGTCATTCTAAAAATTACTCGCCAAAATTTTATAGGACAAAATCATTTTACCTTAAAAATCACCAAAATTTTATAAAAACTATATACAATCCTTAGAAATTTGAATATTTTAACAAAAATATCTCCAAACATTTATAGTTGACATATAAATGACCAGTAAGATTCGCCAAGGTTTCTACATTTCAAAATAAATTTCCATCCTTAAAATTATCCCTACAATGGAGGCTAGAATATAAGAAATGGAAAAACAAAAACAATAAAATCAAGAAGGAGAGGTTGACGAAAATTACAACTTGAGAGATAGGATTAAAGAACTATAAGAAAAAACTAACTAATAGTTTGCCCTAAGTAGTCTGGAAAATAAATTGGACATCAAACCCATCAAAGAGGAAATGAATTTAAGTTAATTGAACTGGATCACGAGCTTGTTTCTTGAACCTCAACTTTTGGTATAAAAGAACAACAAGAAGTCACAAATAAGTAAAAAAGGAGAACTGGAAAAATAAGTCACAAATTGAAACAACTTACATCATAGAAACAAAGAGGCTAGGAAAACATAAAGATAAGTTGTTCTGTGTCAAAGTAAGTTGTACTGACTATAAATATACCATACTCAATATAAATATGAGCTTAAAAGGGTCAAGAATATTTATAAATGTAGACCTCATTCTCGAAGACCAAGTTGAATTAAGGAAGGAAGCTCAAAAGGTAAAAGAATCCATGAAAGAAAGAAAATGTGCAATAATTAATAATTGAAAAGCTATTGTTAGGGATATATATCCAAAGGATAATAATAAATAAGATTTTGGGACACTTGCGATCCTTTTCTGGAAATGAAATGGCTTTCCATGGCGCAAAGGTCCTATGTTAAGTTGGATCCTGAGTGATATTGATATTATTTGTCTAGTTGAAATATGGGAGCATGAAGAGTCTAAGGTCCCTAACATAAAAGGATTTGTCTTGTGGTTGGAATGGGAAAAAAAATCATTCACCATAGAGGGATAGGAGGCATAACCTGTTATATTAGAAACAACATTTCTCCTCACATTCAAGTTCAAAAGATCAACCCTCTCAATCAATTAATTTGGATAGAAATTTTAGACATCAATTCTAAGAACATGTATATAGAAATTTGTTATTTTGAACCTATTAATTCTACTTTTATAAGAAAAATAATCTAGATAGAAATTGTCCCTATAATACTTTAGAACAAGATATTTACAGTTTGAGAAATGAAGGTAATAACATCTTACTATGAGACTTTAATGCTAGAACTACAAGTAACCAAGATATTCTTTTGAGCAATGATTCCAACCATAATCCTTTATGGCTAGATGAGGATCTTGTTTTAGCTAATATCTATAAAAGAAGCTCTGAAGACTTAACTGAGAATTTCTTTGGTACTGAGCTAGTCAAGCTTTGTAGTTATCAAGACCTTATAATTTGCAATGGAGTAATGAAGTGACCAAACTCCAACCAGATGAATTGTAATCATGGTCTAGGTAGTAGTGTAGTGTATTATGTGATATATGATATTCTTGTTCCCAACAAAATAGTAACTTTTGACCTTTTAAATGACCAAGAACTTGACTTTGATCATAGGCATTTAACCCTAACTCTAAACTTTTCCATGCAAAAGAGTGTCACTGAAGAAAATTCTAATAATCAAAGACAATTTTGTTTTGACAAAAGTGAAGTTTATATTTTCTTAAGCAATTTAAATAGTAAATTGCATCTCCTAAATTATAAGGATAACATTGAATACCTTTATCATAATTTTGCAACTAACTTTTCCACTTCTATTAACAAGTTCTCTTTCGAGGTGTCCTATAAAAATAAGAATAGAACATCCAACCCTTGGTATGATAAAGAATGTAAAATTTATAGGAAAGCCAATAGTGATGCTTCTAATGAGTCATTCAAACTTGATAAGATCAATACGTACAAATCCTAATTAATAGAAAAAAAAAGGTACTATATAAATAAAAGGCAAGAACAATTTTTACACCTATCTAAGCTTGATCCTAAGAAGCTCTGAAGGAAAATACTAATTTACAATACTAAAGAAAAAAATATGATTCCCTTAAGGGACTGAAATTCCTACCTTAAAAGAATTTATGAGTTCCCCATTTCCATGGATTTCATTCCTATTGTTCCTATAGAGGATGAATTTTTTTATTTGGATGATGTAGAGTTCGAGGTTAAGTAGCTTGCAAATGGGAAAGTCGAGGACATTGAAGGCTACCAAGATGAAACTTTTAAAAAGGGAGGGCCTATCCTCATCCCTCACATACATAATCTCTTCAATTTAGCAGTCAAGGAGGGCTTCCTTAAACCCTGGACACAAAGCCTCATTATACCTATTTTTAAAAATGGGGATAGAAACATTCTCTCTAATTATAGGACCATTATGATTAGTTGAATTTTAGCCAAGATATATAGAATTATTTTGGAAACAAAGATCAACTTTTGGCTAGAAAGTCACAGTAAAAGAGCTAAAGACTAGGCCAGATTTAGGAGATATCATTCAATTTTGGACCATATCGTTAACCTTAGGATCATTTCAGAGAAGTTATGTAATACTAAAACCAATATTTTGTGTTGTTTTGTTGAATTTAGAAAATATTATGACACAGTTCCTAGGAAAAACCTTTGGGATAGGTTGGAAGAGATAAACGTTCCTTTCTAGTTGAGCGTTGTTATTATAAGCTTGTATGAGAATGTTATTTCCAAGTTTAATAACATTGAAGGTTGGTCGAAATAAATTGACTGCCAGCTTGAATTCAAGCAAGGTTGTCCCTTGTCCCCTACCCTTTTTGGCATATAGATTGACAAGTTAGAAGAGTGTTTGGAAGAAGTAGGTTGTGTCGACCCAACTCTCACTAGTATAGTCATCAATCTTCTTCTTTATGTTGATGATATTTTTCTTATGGTGAGGAGTCCCCACGATCTTGGACAGAAACTAAGAATCCTCAAGGATTTTTTCTCCAATACGGGTATGACTGTTAATATTGACAAAACAAAAGTCATGATCATTAAATCCAATAGGATCACATATGATACCTTCACATATGTCAACAAAAAATTGAAGGAAGTGACTTCATACAAATATATTGGAATCGATATTGACCACAAGCTCAACTGGAATTATAACATTGAGAAAATGATAAATGGAGGATGTAAATCTTATTATGGGCTTGAAAACAATTGTAAATCAATCGATTTTTGGATATGGGATAAGAAAAAAATCCTCTTTGAGATTCTTTTTACTCCTATTATTATATATGGATGCAAAGTTTGAGGATGCATTATCTCTTGAGAATCATGGAGAAAGATAGAGAAAATCTAAAATAATTTTAAATAATTTTATAACCTATAATCTCAAAATTAAAGGAAATACGCTCTATACTATCCTCCTCCTAGAGGCAAGCATTTCCCCCATTGAGAGCATGACTATGACTAGATACCTAACGTATAAGAACAAGTTAAACAACATCGAAGACAAGAGGCTTCCCAAAATTGCTTCAAACTCCAACCATAATCTCCTTTGACTCAAGCAAGAGTGACATAGAGATTCCTAATCTTAGCTAAGCCATTGGGGAATCATGGAAGACACTATTTTTCAAAATAAGGATACTATTAAAAATATAATCAAATCAAAATTTAAGGAGAAAATGTGGTGTGAAAAAGAATTAGAGGAAACAAAAAATTAAGGTATTAAGAGGTAATCAACCATAATCTAGAAGATCAAAATTATCTCTCTATTTTGACAGGTGTAAAGAAAAAATAAGCATTGCTAAAATAAGAACAAATTCTCATAAGCTCCATAGTGAAACCAGACGTTGGTGAATTCCTGAAATTGTATGGGACAAAAGAGTGTGTCACCTTTGTGACACTAAGAGGGTTGAAGATGAAAAGCACTTTTTCTTAAATTGTCGAGCTTATACCTAGATTAGATACCACCAATCTTCCTAACCTTTTAACTCAACAAAACTATGGTGATCTTAGAAAGCTTCTCTTAGTACTTTTCAAACACATAAACAAAATTCTAAAGAATTGCAAATAATCCATTACATTCTTAAAATTGGATAGACAAATTCAATGCCATTGAACATTAATCATCATAATTATCATCGTCATGATTTTAAAATTAAATAATTTAAAAATAAATTTATTAATTATAAATAAAATAAATAAATGATATATAATTACATTGTGATTTAATATTTTCTTTATATAATTTATATCTTAAAAAATTATATGAATTCAAATCATGTACAATGACCTAATTACAATTCTTATTATGATGACACATAAGTGTTTTCTCAATAAATTAAAAAATCTAATTGTTATAATTTTTTTTAATTCATAAATAAAAAATGTAATTTACTCTTGCCTTGTGTAAAGTGTAATAAAGATGAAATCCAATTATAATACGTTGTTTTAATTTTAGTTCATAAATCAAGATGAAACCCAATTCTAATATGTTGTTTTAATTTTATTCCATAAATCATTTTAATAAGTGTATTTTCTTTTCTTAAATTTTGAATTTTTTTTAATTTTATTTCATAATCATTTTATTAAATGTATTTGATTTTCTTAAATTTTGAATTTAATTTTCTTAAATTTTGAATTTCTAAATAGGATAAAAAATATGGTTAATAAAATGTGCTATTCTAAATTTAATGGTTTAATACTTTCTATACTTTGTTTCTAAAATAAATTTTTTAATTATAAAATCAATCTTTTTAGTTGTATTAAAAGAGTGATTGAGCTAAAATTTTGAGTTGTAATCAATCTTTTGAGTTGTATTAAAAGAGTGATTGAGTTAAAATTTTGAGTTGTATTAAAAGAGTGATTGAGTTAAAATTTTTATAAAGATAAATTTATTTAATATTGTAATATTAAATTTATTTATAAAAATTATTATTTTTTAAATAATTTAATTAAAAATATAATTTAAATTTAATTAATAAATATAATTTAAAATTATTTAAATAGTTATATTTTAAAATGGATCATATAATTCCAAAAAATGTATGTTTTATAGTTTATATATACACATTTAAAAGATATGTTTAAAAAAAAAATGTAACAAATAAATTAAACATGCATGATTATTTGCATTATGCATTATTATCATATATAATAGGATATTTTTTTATTTATTTTTCATGAAATGAAAAATAAAATAATTTATTAAATGAAAATTATATGATTTGAACATGTCACAAGTGTAAATTGAATTTGGATGAGGAGAATAATAACATTCCTTCCAACCACTCAAGATAAATCAAATTGACTCATAAATGTTCATTTCAACTATTGGAGAGTGAATCTTGTTGCAATCATATTTACTCATCACAAAACAGGTTGAACTCATGCTAGATGTTGATAAATCTAGAATAATGTGTGTTATAGAAACAATTTGTTTTGTGGCTATAAAATATTTACTTTACCTTTAGCATTGTAGAAGGACTTATATAAATTGCATAGGTACAAAGAAACACCTAATATGCCTTTAATCATTGAATATTCTTCATTTAAAAATTGAAAGTAGAAATTTTTGCTCAAGCTATAATGTATAAATCTTACAATTATTATGTGAAATGGATTTATCAAAATATAAAATGATGGGATTTGACATAGATAAATCTTCATCTATGAAAGATATTACAGAAGGTTTGACTACTAACTTGCTTAGTGAAGTGCTTAGTTTGTTATGGATTCACAATGCAACACATTAAATCTTCATCTATGAAAGATATTAGGGAAGGTTTGACTACTAACTTGCTTAGTGAAGTTCTTAGTTTGTTATGGATTCACAATGCAACACATTAAATCTTCATCTATGAAAGATATTAGGGAAGGTTTGACTACTAACTTGCTTAGTGAAGTGCTTAGTTTGTTATGGATTCACAATCCGACACATTGTGAGGCATGAACAACAAGCTTGCCAAAATTATTGTAACATTATTACATTAATGGAATAATAATAATAAAAAGATGTAAAATTGACAAATATTTTAACTTCAAATTTGAAAATGTAAACATGATAATAGAAATATGTATGAAATAGAAAACTATTTCAAATTCAATTTTGTATTTATTTATTAACAAATGTTAAATTTTTTATCAAATATGTTTAAAAAAATATTCAATTTTGTATTTATTTATTGAAACATATTAAAAAAATTATGAAACATATTTGTTATGTTGCATGAGTTTCTAGAAAGTGGGAACGTGGATAAGAGTGTCTGAAACTAGTATAAGTTTCCGCCAAATTTGTAGGAAACGTGAAGTTGGGAGTGACAATAATATATATTAAAAAAATATAAAAAATAATTTAGATTACAATGTATCCACATAATGATAAAAATGAAGGTCAATCCATTACCACATTAATTTAGGACAAGGATGTTCCCACTCCAACAAGCAACAACTACAATATTTAAATTACTAATTTAATTTGTATTAATAATTACATGAATATATTTAACACAATATTGAAAGTTTAACATCCATAAAGATTTGATTAGAAAATGAGAAACAAAATTGAAAATACATATATAAAGTTTTAACATCTTTTAAAAATTAAACTTTACATATATAAACTTCAAACATCTTTGTAAATTTGAAGCATTAGTCTTGTTCTGATTGGAAAAAGCTAAATAGTGCTACTCTTATAATATGAAAATACAATAAAAGTCAATGATATGGTTGGTTGATAACAACAACAAACTGGAGAAAATGATGGCCATGGATAGGGTGTTGATTTACTCTACTTTCATGCTTAGTCTAGGCTTCAAGAAAAACACACATGCATTAAATTTTTTTCATATCCACATCTATAAAGTGATTAGTATTAAATTTTCTTACTTCAATAATTTTTAAAATAATTTTTAGTGTACTTTAGTATTTGATTTATAATGGTATTTTAAATGAATATAATGAAAATATTTATAATAAATTATGTATTTGTAATAATGGAATACAAATATTTACATTTTAATTTAATATAATTTTAATTTAAAGCTCTATATTTAGGAAACTAGTTTCCAAGCTCCCATTTTCTTAATGTTGAAGCTCCCAAAAAGATCCCAAAAAACTCTCAAGTTCGCAAAATAGTTCCCAAGCAATTGGGGATGTTCCCTACTAGTTCCCAATCTCTCGGAACGTCGGGAACAAGTTTCAGAGATGTTTGAAATGTGGGGAGCAGTTCGTGTGCAAATATGCATATTTGTAACAAGTTATCATTATATTTCACATTTATTCAAGAAATTACATTTACTGAAAAAATGAAAACATGAAAAATTGGAGTTTATACTTCACATATGCCTATGTTAAAATTTGAACCTATATCTAATTCAATTGTGTCATATACTATTAAACATTGTGTTCACTTAGTTAAAGTATTTGTACAAAATTGATTGATTTTATCCCCAAACAAGTTTGTAGATTTTTTTGTATTCAAACAACAAAATTATTCAGTTAGTTGATTGAATTTCCCCATGATGAGCTTACAATTTTTCAGTATTCAACGTAGCAAAATTATTCAGTGCCCATCATGTGAAAAATAACGTTAAAATATCACACATGCCTTAAAGTGACGTGTACAAGACATCACAACACTCCAATTATGCCTGGTTTATTATGTTTCCTATTGCTTTTGAGGCAAATAGTGCAGAATCCTAGTAAATACTGCAAGGAGCTTGCAGGACCTTAAATTATTGAAAGTTGTTTTTTACGAGGAAAATATCTCTATGGAAAGGGGTAAAAAAACCCAGACGGAATGACACACAGAAATAAACTCTAATCCCAAGTATGCTATATAAATGAAATGATAACAAGACAAGGCCAAGATCCTACCTCATCCATACATTTGATCAAGACCATCGTTGAGCACGCAACCCAAAGATTTATACCTGCAACGTGTCCTCAAAAACCAAGATACAAAAGCATATGGTGATAATATATAATGTTAGCATATATATTAGCATAATCCATTAACATACATGACAAATACGCCCATGCAATAATAATTCAAATATTTGCAAGATATCAATTGGACAAAAAAAGAGTATTTCTATTAAAAATAATCAAAAGAAGTACATAGGTGATAAAATTTTGTATTGTCACATATCGGAACCGAGAAACTAAGTCCCTCCAACTAGGCCTCCACCACTTCAATCATTCACCAAAGGAAATCTCATATAAAGGAGTCGATAAGGTTCTCCATCACAAAGAAGGAAGAGCTTGGGGGTTGAACAAGGAGTTCAGAATTTCAAGGACAAAGGGATGCCAACTCAATATGAAGTAAAATTTCTCCAGAGCGTCCTTGCTCTCAAAGTTGAATTGTTGAATCCATCAAGGCTTGGATATGGCTCAATTTATATCCTGCAAATGGAAATGAAGGGCAGAGTCAGAGAGTTTCCAATATATGGAAGGTCAAAGAGCATGGATCTCGTGACATGGCATGGAAACCCGACATTATTTTTAATTTTGAGCACCAAACCCGATGTATGTAGCATGTAGTGGAGCAAATTGTGCATACACTTGTTGTGTAACTGATAGGGTGCGTATATGTGGAAAAATATGATTTTTTTGGCTTTGGAAGGTGCAAAAGGGGAATTCAAATATGCATAGGGAAATGGAAAGGCCATCTAAGCAAGTTGCATGGAGTGAGGCAAAATTTGTTGTAATAGATGCCCCCTAATGTGTGAGTTCATAGGAGTATCTGTGATGACCAAAATACATTATAATTTTTCCAAAAGTGGAGCAATGGAGACTCAACTGGCAGTACTAGTTACTCATGAAAATATTACAATCCATAATGAATTTGTACACATGGATTCCAATCTTAATCACACTGAAGATCCATGTAAAATTATATCAAATAGTTTTTCATGGCCACGAATAGGAAATACAAAGAGGATATATGCCATAGGATGTCATAGTCAAGAACAAGGCACAGTAGAATCTAGTCTCAAAATCAATCTGAAGATATTTGTATACAATGGAGTACAATCTGATCTCCCATGATCACTAAAGTCATATAGGTACTGGTCCAATGAAAGACAACAACATATTAGGAATGTTGTTGCTATAAGCTGGAATTCTTTTACACTATCTGTCGAAGGTGAAAGTCTACATAATGTGAATAGAGGAGTTGAGGTTGAACACAATGAGTCTTTGTTTGATTACCATTTATTAAGGTATACCATTAACAAAAAGAAGACAAACTAACGATAATGAAAGTAGGTATCAAGGAATCGAGTACATTCTACAAGTGTGAATAAGGGTGTTGAGGTTGAACACTTGAAGAATCCATTGATCATGAGACATTGATGTATTCCCAACTGTCGATGGTGGGAGAACCTACCATTGATGACTGCAAGCCTCTAGGTACTCATAGGAATCTAAGTCTCATAATAGATGAACTGAAGTCAATGGAAGGATACTCGCTGAAAGGAGAGAATTAGGGAATCTCTCATCATTCAACATGAGGTACAAAGAAATAGCTTGATGATTAGGAGGATCTTGTATGAATAGGATGTTCACGAACCAACGACCCTATGATTCTCTCACATGCACCAGATGCAAGTAGTGCATGAAAGAGACCCTTTGAATAACATCCAATAAGAGAAAATGTCAACAAAGATGAGGAAACCACCAATAAAGATAATGGAATCTAATACATTGCATGAATCCCAATGTGTGAATATATTTATTGTCATCGAACACAAGGGAAACCCCCCAGTCAATGACCAATGAGGAGATGTAAACGACTGGGTTCAAGGTTACCTATCCATAATGAAAGTAGGACCAAGGTGCATGGTGGGACTACAAATTCATGTGACTCTGAGATACACTAAGGGTATGGCCTACATGCAAAGTCAAGAGTTCTAATAAATGGCTGACATAGGCTTATAGACTTACTTTGAACAAGATCATGAGACATATGGATAACTCATGAAACATAGACTTGATGATAAAGCTTTGTGATGCAGGAGGCATCAACAAGATCTCCACATGGACTAGAAGAATAACCAGTCAGATGAATAAACTCTAAGTAATGATCTCATCTTCCTAAGGTCATGCTAAACCCAAAATTTGGATGAAAGTGGACTAAAAAGTTTTTTCTCTGTTCAAAGACGACACGATTGCTCCCAATAAGGGATAATATTATTTTCCCTCCCATATTTTTTAGTTTTTTCATAGGAAAATAAATGCTATGATATAGGAGAGGAAACAAGTGTCACAACTAAGAAACTAGCTCCAAACAGTGGAAGATACCTATGCTCAATGCAAGGAAGTGCATGTGGGGCATGGACACTCAAGGGGATGTTTCCTCTTAGGGTATATGGTGTCAAGTTGCAAAGGATATATAGAAGGATCTTCTTGGATAGTGATGCAAATTGTTGAGGCAAGAGGCTTATAATGAGAAAGAGGGAACTGACAATAGGCTTAATACTACAAGTAGGATGATGGAATGTGATTACAAATTAACTCCAAAGAATGTACTTTTTCATAGATTTAGTCCCCTAGACCCGAAAAAGTATAAAATAATACCCAGGAGAACTCTTCTAGCCAATGGTAACTAGAGTATTCATATTTTGTAAGTAGTATACTTGGTTTGGAAAAGGGTTAAACTTATACCAAATAGACATCCTTTCAAATCCATTTAACAAGTGTGAAAGGG
Organism: Picea mariana; assembly: GCA_032191745.1. Lineage (NCBI taxonomy): Eukaryota > Viridiplantae > Streptophyta > Pinopsida > Pinales > Pinaceae > Picea > Picea mariana. The sequence goes on along the minus strand of JASDQU010686962.1, from coordinate 23,696 downwards.
ACAAGTTCACTCGACAATATTTTCATTTTTTCGAGGGTTGGAAAAGAGATTAACCAAGACTTGGGGGGAGTCTCATAGGTAAAGGTAAGAATGCATGTGAGTAAGAATATGGGATTCAAACGCAAAGTCATATTGGAACAATAAGGAACTCCGAGTCCTATGGAATAACTTCTGCATGGGCACCAATGGAACAAAGGTTCTAACTAGGGAACCCATGTTTGGTAAGCCTTTACGACTTAATAACAACACTTCTAGTAGCAATAATAAAGTTATGTGTCTCTAAAAAATGGGTTCTTACCTAGGGTATATGGATCACGGTCATAGGATGATGAAAGAGTGCAAAACAAAGTGAAAACTGTTGAAATTACTAAGACAAATGAGGGGGGGGGTGGGCGAATCAGTTGTTACTGTGCTTAAACATTTTTATGCCTGTTAAAATATTGTTATTCTTCTCCAAATGATAATCAAGATTATGTAAGACATAAACAACAGAAATAGTAAACATCAATCACACATACGATATACATAGAGACATATATTCATTAGGAAACCCATAAAGGGAGAAAACCTCTTCTTCTTTGAATGATAACCAGTCTTTTAATTTCTGTACATCATCTATCTTTAAGAACCAACTCCAAATGAGGCTAAAAACTCTTCTTTAACAAGATGCAACTTGTAGAGAGCACCAACCCTCAAGTTTCTCTAGCACTCACTAGAAAGAATCATATTTTCTCCTTATGATTTCCAGTACCAACCGGATGGAAGCACCTACTTCTACTTATACAAGCACCAACTTGCACAAAAAAAACTCTTCGTTTTCCCTAGCACCACCTTGCCACCCTGTTTTCTAGACACAACTAGATGGAAGCTACAAATCCCAGTATTCAAGAACCAACTTGAATAAAAGAGGACCACAATCCTCCCTAGCACCACCCTACCACCCTGATTATAAATCTTTGCTTGAATAATACCTTACAAAAATATAGATATCACAACACTTACCATTTCTTCTCTGTTCTGCAATTATGCTTTGCTTCTGTCTGTTCATGCTTGGCTCCACTTGTTGTCTCTTTCCATCTGCTCTTTTTCTATTCTTCTCATTCTCTTAGGTTCTTGTACATTCTGCTCTTTTCACCATTTCTTCTTTGTCCAGCTTATGTTCTTCATATCTGAATTTTTTCTCTCTCTATTCATACTGTAATTTTCATTACATACAGTTCAACTTATTTTACAAATAAATGACCAACCTCACTCTGTCATGACATTTTTTTTTTATCCCTTTTCTCATAATTTGTTACACTACGAATCTCAAATGCCCAAGAACAATGATTCAATTTGTAAAACTGAATCATAACTGACCAAGAAATCATGGATTGAAACAACAACCCTACAATCAGATTGTCTATTTAATTTGCACCGTTGGATTATACAAACATAGGCTTTTTGATCCACAGGTCCTCGCAAAATTTACCTGCACCAACAAGCACTAGGCGCAACTTTCCTCTCCACATGACCACTGGCTGTGACCATTCGCTAATCAAAAGGTGCTTCGAAACTTCACGCTTCATATATTATGCTATGAGTTATCCTGAGTCTCCCAACTCTCGATCTCCGAACTAGAGCCTAGCAATGCTAGCTCCTTCCCTTATTCTCCACTGAAGTGACCTTGGCTATGACTTAGGGCCAAGCAGTTTGGGACTTCACGTTTTGCGAACTCGCAAGTTAGCTCTCCTCCTTTCTCTGATGTCTAAACTCTTGAAATCCGAGCTTTGTCATGCTAGATCAATGGCCCACAACCTTCCTCGATCCAATTGTCCATATCTCTTCTTCACGAATCGGGACTTCACAACTTCGCGTTGTTGGAAATTTGTTTTCCTCCTTTCTTTCGTTTCTATATTTCTGATTCTCCGCTCTCATCCATATTTATTTGACATCAATGACAACTCTGACAACACACCAAACAAAGAACTTGCCTACAATATCCCCCTTTGACATTGATGGCAACTTTCTACATTCTGACAATTTGACAACTCTGCAAAGTATCTTTCCTTCTCCCCCTTTGACATCGATGACAAAGGAAACACACTCCCCCTGTCAAATATGAATGGAAAAACCAGAACAATATTCACCAAAAATACAACAGATAATCAATAAGTACTCCCCCTAACAAGGTGAACACATTAGATGAAATAAGATATCACCCCCAACTTCTGACAAAGATATTCAAATGGTGTCTTTGCTAATGGTTTAGTAAAGATATCAGCTATCTGATTTGTGGAAGGAATATAATTCAGTTGAACAACTTTGCTTGTAACCTTCTCTTTGAGAAAATGATATTTTATTGGTATATGCTTAGTCTTTGAATTGAGAACAGAATTCTTGGAGACAATAGTGGTACTTGTGTTATCACAGTGAATTGGAATGGGATCAGTATAAGTTACCTTTAAATCTAAAAGAGTTTGTATCATCCATAGTAACTAAGTGCAGCAAGTACCAACGACAATGTACTCTACCTCTACAGTTGACAAAGAAATAGATCCATGCTTCTTACTAAGCCATGCTACTAACGAATCACCTAAGAAGAATGCACCTCCACTGGTGCTCTTTCTCTCATCCAAACAATTTTCCCAATCAACATCTGAATATGCAATTAATTGAAAATTCTGATTTCTAGGATACCAAAGACCATAAGTCACTATACCCTTAAAATATTTGAATATCCTCTTGAAAGATGATAAATGACTTTGTTTAGGAGCAGAATGATAATGACCTACCATTCCAACAACTTGCATTATATCAGGACGAGATGTTGTGATGTAGAGAAGACTGTCTATCATTGATCAATATGTTCTTTGATCAACATCAGGTGAAATATCATCTTTACTAAGCTTGCAACCAACCACCATAGGTGTACTAACAGGAGAGGAATCTTCCATATGAAACTTCTTCAACATCTCTTTCAAATACTTTTCTTGAGAGATAAATAACCCTGCATAATTCTGATTGATTTGAAAACCAAGAAAATATGAAAATTCTCCTATCATGGACATCTCAAACTCAGTTTGCATAGAATTAGCAAAACACTTAACAGAAGGGGCATTAGTACATCCAAAAATAATGTCATCTAAATAAACCAAAACAACTAATAAATCATCACCTTCAGACTTAATGTATAGATTACTATCAACAATACCTTTCTTGAACCCTTTTTCTTGTAAAAACTTGTCCAATCTGTAATATCAGGCTCTTGGTGCCCATTTCATTCCATATAATAACTTTTTTAACTTGCATACATAGACATGATTATTTGTCAATGAAAATACTCTAGGTTGTTCCATATATAATTCTTCTTCTAGGTCTCCATTAAGAAATGCAGACTTAACATCCATCTAATATACTTAAAGTTATTATGACATGCATAGGCAAGAAACATTTTGATGGCTTCCAATCTTTCCATTGGTGCAAATGTTTCATCAAAATCTTGTCCTTCAACTTGTGCATACCCCTTACAGACCAATCTGGATTTATTCCTAACAATTTGTCCTTGTTCATTCATTTTATTCTTGAACACCCATTTGGGGCCTATTACATTCTTATCTGCAGGTCTAGGAACAAACTCCCAAGTATTGTTCTTATCAATTTGATCAAGCTCTTCATTCATAGCTCTAATCCAATCGTCATGCTTGCTGGCTTCATAATTTTTTGGGGGGTTCAATCATAGATAGGAAAGCAATACAAGATTGTTTTGGGTATTTAATCAATTGCCTTCTTGTTTGAACTCCTTTATTCATATCACCAATTATTTGTTTTTATGGATGATTCTTTCTAATAATTCTGAGAGGTGGTTTTGTTTCTGTCTGCTGATTTGAGTCTGTCTGATTATTTGTATCTTTATCTGACTTAGATTCTTCTCTTTCTGATTCTTGGACCTAGTCATCTTCAAATTGAACTATATCCTCTGTTGTTGATTCGACACTACTTACATCTCATACCAAGATTTCTTCATCAAATTTTATGTCAATACAATCAACCAATTTATGCAACATCTTATTATAGCATCTGTATCCTTTAATCTTTGTAGCATACCCTAAGAAGATACCTTCATCAGCCATGTCATCATATTTTCCATTATTTTCATCATTATTCTTGATATAACACTTACTCCCAAAGACTTTAAAATGCTTGATTGAAGTAGGTCTTCCAAACTATAGTTCATAAAGAGTCTTGTCACATTGTGGACTGAGATGAGCTTTGTTAAGAATATGTACAACTGTATGAATTGCTTCTACCCAATATGTCTGAGAAATATTCCTTTCATTCATCATTGATCTTGTCATCTGCTGAACTGATTTATTCTGCCTCTCAACTACTCCATTTTGTTGTGGTGTCCTTGGAATGATATACTCTCTGATCCCATGTTTATCACAAAACTCTTTGAAGTCCCCTGAGCTAAACTCTCCTCCTCTATCAAACCTTATTTCCTTCAATATTTTACCTGTTTGATTCTCAGTCAGAGCCTTAAACACTTTTAATTTTTCAAATGCTTCAAATTTTTCTTTCAGAAAGGAAACCCACGTGAGTCTAGAATAATCATAAATAATCAACATGAAATAATTTTCTTTTCCTGTACCTTCCTTCCTTGATGGTCCACATAAATCCATATGTACTAACTGAAGAGGTTTCTCTATTGATGAAATGTTTTTAGATTTAAACTGTGTTCGAGTAAGCTTTCCTATTTGGCAAGGTTTACATACAAAATCATATGGCTTTGATATCTTTAGAAGATCTCTTACTGCCCCACTGTTTCTAAGTTTGATTATATGATCAAAATTTAGGTGTCCAAGGCTCTTATTCCATAGCCAACTTTCATCATACTTACTTAAGTGACATTCTTTTTTTTCTTCTTTCAAAACATAGACATTGTTTTATGTTCTTATGCCTTTTCCAATCAGTTGTCCTGAATTCACATATTGTATTCTACAATCTTTAGAAGTGAAAATAACTTCACATCCTCTGTCACAAACTTGACTGACACTAAGCATATCATGTTTCAGACCATCTACAAACAACACATATTGAGCTTTCCCTTTTCCATTACTTAGACTTACCATTCCTTTACCTTTGATTTTTCCTGGTGCATCATTTCCAAAAGTTACATTCCCTCATTTTCTTTCACTTAGAGACATAAACTTACTTTTGTCTACAGTCATGTGTTTGGAACATCCATTGTCAATATACCAAGGATCCTTTTGTCTTTGAGCGGAAAGTACTAACCCACACTTATTACTTTCTTTCTTTTTCCATATTCTGACATTTTCAACTGAGGAATTTATTCTTGGATCAACTTTGTAACTCTTCAAATGACAATCTAAGGCTTTGTGACCAAAATTATGACAAATGTAACATTTAGGCTCATTATACATTGGATCAAAATAATTGTTATGATGTTTTCTACTCACTGACTGTTTAGTTCTATGTTGCAACCATTGTTCATTCTGTGACCTCCTTAGTTGCATACTTCTAAACTTAATTCCATAATTTGCAACTTTATGACCAAAATTAGAACAATAATAGCAGTAACCATAGAACAAATTTTGATAACTAAATATTGAATTTCCTCTTGAAATTGGTTTCTTTATCTTTTGTTGGCTTTGTTCCTGTTTAAAATTCAACTCATCTTTATTAACTTTTGTTTGCAAAGTATGATCATAAGTTGATTGTCTACTGACTTGAAATTTGATCATCTTAGTTGATTCTTTTTTTTTTGGCTGATTTCTATTAGAACCACTTTCATAACCTAGACCATATTTTATCAATGGAGATCTTTGTTTACTCAGAATTCTATTTAGTTCTTCTTAATCTTTGATACTTGACATATTTTGGTGATACAAGGCTTGAAACTTCCCCAACTCTTTTCTAGTTTTCACTACTTCTTCTTCTATAGCTTCACATCTCAATTTCTTTTCTGCTAATTGTTGTTTTAGAATATCTTCTATTTTCTTTGCTTCTTCTAATTCTACTTTTAACAAAATAAAATCTTCAATTGGTTCTTTACCATTCTTTTCAAACTGCATCAACAATTGTTTTTGTTTTCTCTTCCAAGTTTGCGCTTGTCAGTCTCTTCTAAAGCATTGATTAGTTCACCTTCCATATCAACCACAACTTCTTCTTCATTCATGTCACTTCCTATGTATTCATCATCAAGGTCTCATATGGACATAAGCATAAAATCATTCACTTTATCTTCACAAGATGAATTGCTATCTAGGTCTTCTGAGGAGTCATCATTATTTGCACACAAACTTTTCGTTTTACTATATTTCTTAAATTTGTATTTATTTTCATCATCAGAGTTCTGGTCTTTTTCTTTGTGAGGACACTTAGATGAAAAATGACCTATCTTGCCACAATTGAAACATTTAAATGGTAAATTTCCTTGGTATTTGCTTGATCCTTTCTTTAACCTTCTCACAAATTTAGCCTCAATCTCATCTAATTCTGAATTAGTATTCTTGTCTTCTTTAAATGATGCTTCTCTAGTGGTGGATTTATATTTACTAATCCTCATTTCAGAATCAGTTAGAGTTCCTAGGAGTTCATCAATAGGCAAAAGTTTAAGATCATTCAGTTCTTCTATTACAAAAACTTTTGGATTAAATCTATTAGGCGGAGATATTAAAATCTTTTGAACTAAAAGTGCATCTTCAATCTTCTCACCAAGACCCTTCATGTCATTCACAAGATCCTCAATTCTTAAAAATATTTACTAACTATTTCATCTTCATTCATCTTTAGTTGTTCAAATTTCAATCTATATGTCTGAAGTTTGGCACCTTTTACTTTCTTATTTCCTTCATAATTGCTAATAAGTTTATCCCACATCTCTTTGGCAGATTAAAGATGCATCACCTTTACAAACTCAACTTCAGCAAGTCCACTCAAGATAGAATTCATTGCCTTTGATTTGAAGCTAAATTCTATCTTATCATCTTTGGAAGCTAGCACAATAAGTTTTGTATATCCAGTCTCTACTACATCCCAAACATCAACACCTAAGGCCATAATGTATGTTCTCATTCTAACTTTCCAGAAAGCAAAATTTGTTCCATCAAACATAGGAGGATTATTGGTTGAAGTCCATTCATGACTTGTCATGTTTAAGATTACAGATCTACCTTTAAATAAAAGGAACCTAGCTCTGATACCAATTGTTGAAATTACTAAGACAACTGAGAAGGGGGGGTTAATCAGTTGTTACTATGCTTAAACATTTTTATGCATGTTAAAATATTGTTACTCTTCTCCAAATGAAAATCAAGATTATGTAAGACATAAACAACAGAAATAGTAAACATCAATCACACATATGATATACACAGAGACAAATATTCACGAGGAAACCCATAAAGGGAGAAGACCTCTTCTTCTTTGAATGATAACCAGTCTTTTAATTTCTGTACATCATCTATCTTTGAGCACCAACTCAAAATGAGGCTACAACCTCTTCTTTAACAAGCTGCAACTTGTAGAGAGCACCAAACCTCAAGTTTCTCTAGCACCCACTAGAAAGAAGCATATATTATCCTTATGATTTCCAGTACCAACTGGATGGAAGCACCTTCTTCTACTTATACAAGTACCAACTTGCACACAGAAAAATCTTCGTTTTCCCTAACACCACCCTGCCACGTTTTCTAGCCACAACTAGATGGAAGCTACAACTCCCAGTATTCAAGCACCAACTTGAATAACAGAGGACCACAATCCTCCCTAGCACCACCCTACCACCCTAATTATAAATCTTTTATTGAATAATACCTTACAACAATACAAATATTTTAACACTTACCACTTCTTCTCTGTTCTGCAATTTTTCTCTGTTTCTGTCTCTTCATGCTTGGCTCCACTTGCTATCTCTTTCCATCTGCTCTTTCTCTATTCTTTTCATCCTCTTAGGTTCTTGTACATTCTTCTATTTTCACCATTTATGCTCTGTCCAGCTTATGTTCTTCATCTCTGAAGTTTGTATCTCTCTCTTCATAATGTAATTTTCATTACATATAGTTCAACTCATTTTACAGAGAAACGACCAAACTCACTCTGTCATGACATTTTTCTTTTATGTTTTTTCTCATAATCTGTTACACTATGAATCTCAAAAGCCAAAGATCAATGATTTAGTTTGTATAAATGAATCGTAATTGATCAAGAAATCATGAAGTGAAACAACAAACCTACGATCAGATTGTTTATTTAATCTACGTCGTTGGATTATACACACAAAGGATTTTTGATCCATAGGTCCTCGCAAACTTTACCCGCACGAACAAGCACTGGGCACAACGTTCCTCTTCACATGACCATTGGCTGTGACCACTCACCAATCAAAAAGGCGCTTTGAAACTTCACGCTTCGGATATTCTGCTGCGAGTTATCCTAACTCTCCCAACTCCCGATCTCCGAACTAGAGCCTAGAAATGCTAGCTCCTTCCCTTATTCTTCGTTGAAGTGACCTTGGTTGTGACTTGGGGCCAAGAACTTCAGGACTTCACGTTTTGTGAACTCACAAGTTAGCTCTCCTCCTTTCTCTGATGTCCGAACTCCCAAGTTATCTCTCCTCCTTTCTCCAATGTCCAAACTCCCGAACTCTGAACTTCGTCGTGCCAGATCAAAGGTCTACGACCTTCCTCGATCCAATGGTATAGATCTCTCCTTTGTGAATTGGGACTTCGCGACTTTGTGTTGTTGAAAATTTGTTTGCCTCCTTTCTTTTGTTTCCATATTTCCGATTCTCCGCTCTCGTCCATTTCTTCCCATTCCCATCCATGTTCAGTTGACATCAATGAAAACTCTGACAGTGCACCAAAGAAATAACTCACCAACAATCTCGCCAACAAAAACCTATCCTACATGTTAGTGAAAGAATATACATGTCGAAGGCATGAACGGGTAGGTGATTGAATGGAGGGAGAGGGAACATGAAGATATAGATGCAGCAATGGGAAGGGATGCAAGGGCCCAAAAATATTTAAAGAGATGTGGCCTTTATAAATTTTGGGCTCTCAAGGGAATGAGGGCTCAAGTGAGTTTACTCCATTTTCTAGTAAACTACTAGGATCCGAATACATAGTCCTTCAACCTTGATGAGAAACCATTGAGGATTGATCTGGATGATATATACTTCATCACAGGATTTTCTCGCCAAGGCAAGGTAGTGAATCATAAGGACCGAGGGGATGGGAGTGGTATGACTATGGAGGAGTACATTTCCACCCACTTTGTTGTGGGCATAGATAAAGTGTGAAGTCAACTCCAAATTAGGGTGATTGAGAACCTGCGATTAAAGATCGTCATGATTGTACTCACACAGATTTCAAGGTCGACCTCGTTGCACAAGACATCAAGACTACTCATGTTCTATGTGTTGGAGTGTTTAAGAAACACTATTTATGACCGGTGTACCTCACTGTTGGCTAACATGAAGAGCTAGTTAACAGATTGCAAACAAGGAAAAATGAGAATTTTTGGATTTGCATCCATTCTTTGTAGTTTTTTCTTTGAGAGGGTTCTAGGCTTGATCCTTAGAGTATATATTACTCCACATGGACAACACGATCCATCCATGTCCTAGTGGAACGACATGATGAGGTGGCTAGGAGGTGGTAGGGTGTCAACCCCCTACAATGATGAGTTATTTTTATGGTGGTGCCGATAGGTCATATCCATTGACAACTGTTGGAGTTACTTTACACACACCTAGGATTTATTTTTCCTAAGGTTTTTCCTTGTTTATTAGTCATAATTAGTCATTATCCAGTCTCCTATATTTTAGGGTAGAATATTCCACCTGGAGAATATTCTCTTTCAGTTGACACTTCAGTTTGACTAGTTGAGTTGAGTTTAGATGCTGCAATGGTTTTGTCACCTTGGAACACTGGGATAATCACCATGATAATTCGACATTGCCTTGGTATCATCACCAGACTGTCACATTACCCTTGATTCCCTGAGTTAACTCGTCACTACTCTATGTTCAGTCAGTTAACTGAAGACTAGTTGACTAGTTAACTCAACTAGGTGGCAGTTCACTCCCGTAACTGCCTAAGAGACTAGACTATGTGGGAGTTCACTCCTGTAACTATTGGTGTGTGTCCATATCACTATAGACCACAACTATGGCACATTGGTTCTCCTCCAGTGCACACTCATTGAGTTATAAAGAGTATATCATGTGTAAATTATTCATTATTCACAACGGTTAATGAGAATTCTACTATTCTTTCTCTCCTCCTTCTTCTTTCTCAAATTCTCTCTGAAAATGTGTGTATTATTGGTTACCTAGATATATTATGTCCAAGTTCAACACATTTACATGGTACCTTAGCCGATGATCCGCTAAGAAAAAGATACACCAAATTGTTTTGCAGGTACAAAAGATTGAAGAGAGTAGAAAGATGGATTTCCAAAAAGAATTCATTCTTACACCTTACAACTATTTTTCAGGGAAGTATTAAATAGCCATAAATATCCAAAACAGAGGGTTGTACAGGTTAACCTTGAATATAGATAAATAACTGACATTAGCCATATAAAAATCCAAGTACTTAAATCACATGGATGAGGCACTCAGAACAATTTGCAATGTTATTTCTCCCGTTCTCCTTTATCACATATCTTCCTGTAAGACTCCTAGTGAAGCCTTGACCACCTTGGAAGGGATATTTGGAAAATAGGATGAGATGAGGGGACACATGTTGGAGGTGGATCTGCTCACATTGGATCCAAAAAGCTTCGATAATATCCAATATTTCTTTACAAAATTCAAGGATTTACTATCACAACTCAAAGCTTGCAGGGTTGATAAATCAAAGGAGGAGAAACAAATGGTTCTCACCTTTCTCTCCAAGCTTGGTCCTAAATTATTTGTATTCGTATCCACATTCCATACTGTCATAGTTTCCTCTGATGCCACCTGGAAGATGCCTTCTCTTGAGGAATTTATTGAATCCCTAACACAAGAGCAAACCAAGCTCATCAACTTGGGCACAATCAAAGGCCCAAGGGTGCATGCACTCACTATGCATGATGGAAGCCACAAATATCATAAATCTAAATATAAATATAAACAGAAATATCATGCACATATGAAGAAGGAAGGGTACACAAAACCCTTCACCGATGCCTCCGAATCCAAAGGGGAAAAGGGAAGAAAAGGGGAGAAATGCGCGTACTGTCACAAAGGATTCCATTCGGAATACGCATGCATGAAAAAAATATATATATGATATATCAAATACTTCAGAAAAACAACCTTGGAGATCGCATCCCGAAGGGTGCAAAGAAGAAGAAGCGAAAAGATCTGAATTCCAAGAAAGGCAATTCTAGCCATGTCTTGATTGCCATCAACTCCTCTCCTGATGCTTGGATCGTTGATTCAGGAGAATCATATCACATGTCTACCTTAAAAGAATTATATTCTTCATTGGATGCATGCAAAGGTCCTCCTATTCTGATGGGGTACAACTCTTATTTCGAAGTCGCCGACAAAGGAAGGATTGAACTCACCAACGGAAGCTTCGAGAATGTGTTGCATGTTCTCAAAATTTACATCAACCTTATCTTTGTGTATTAGATGAGGAATTTCAGAACTAGAAATAAATTCATATTCACACCAAATTCTATGGACATCTACGACATGCAAGCCAACTCCAAGATTGCTATCGGTGAGGTAAATCATCAATCTAGATTGTATACATTTTCTAAATTCATTGAACCTGATTATGCTTTACTGCTTACTCATGCTGATGAAAGTAGTAGGATATGGCACGAAAGGTTTGGACATTTGAATTTCATATACATGAAACATCTTATCAAGAAAATATCGGTTGATTCTCTACCAGACATCCATTTCTCCAAGGGCGTATGTGAGGGATGTGTTCTCGGAAAACACCCTCAAGAGAAATTCGACAAAGGAAAGTCTCAAAGAGATTCTATGCCTTTAGATCTGATCCACAATGACCTTATGGGTCCTTTTCTGCATCCATCCATCAACAAAGTGAGGTTTGTTCTCATTTTTGTTGACGATTTCTCATTTTTTACATGAATCTACTTTTTTAGGAAAAACTCTGAGGTCTTTCAACACCTCAAAGATTTCAAAGCCTTGGTTGAGACACAGTCCGAAAAGAAGATCAAAGTCCTCCGAACTAATAATGGGGGAGAGTATGTAAATCATGAGATCCATAATATTTTCCATGAGGTAGAGACTTAGTTGTATCACACAGTTCCCTATACTCCGCAACAAAACAGAGTTGTTGAGTGGAAAAACCGATCTCTAAAGGAGATGGCATCTTTCATGCAACATGCAGCATGCAAAGTCTCTACCACAAAGACTATGGGACAAAGAACTTAATTGTGCAACATAAATCCAAAAAATATCTCCCTATAGATCTATCAAGGATAAGACCCCCTACGAGGCTTGGAGTGGCCTCAAACCGGAAGTGACCCACTTTCTCATTTTTGGTTCACGTGCATGGGCCCGGATTCCCTATGAAAAGAGGAAGGCACTTGATCCACAGAGAACTGAATGCATTTTTGTTGGATACCCTGACGGTGTGAAGGGAAATAGGATTATTGATCTTTCCTCGGACCGGCTCATCATTTAGGGAAGTGTCCAATTCGAGGAAAGTGTATCGCATGCACCTCAACAATCACATGAAGACACCTTCATTCTTCCACCTGTCCAAGATGATGAGCATGCACATGCCGAATATTCTTTAGAAGAGATTTATGATTCAAAGGACTCAGATGATTTATGTTTAAATTTAGTACAGTCAAATGTAGATTCAGAGCAACCAGATGCAGTTGCAGAGCCAGAGTAGAGGCCCAAGTGGGCACAAACTACTCTTCAGGATGTAGGGGATATCATTGGTGATCCAGCCGATACTAGGAGGACTCAATCTGATTTCGAGGAGCCTCCTGTTGCACTCACTACCACTGAACTATTTCCCTCCAGGCATATTTTCTTGGTTCATTCTTCATATCGACAATATTATGGCGAGGCTGATGGAAATCCCTTTTGGGAATCTGCCATGCAGGAGGAGTACAACTCCCTCCTCGAGAACTAGAATTGGGATCTGGTTTCCCTTCCTTATGGGAGGAAACTTGTCATATGTAGATGGGTCTATAGGACCAAGAGTGCAGTGGATGGAAATATTAGAAGATACAAAGCCAGGCTTGTTGCCAAAGTCTTTTAGCAGGTTCATGGTATTGACTATGATAAGATCTTCACTCCAGTAGAGAAGATGGATTCCATACAATTGGCACTTTCCATTGCGACAACCAAGGGATGGGAATTCCATCAGATGGACGTGAAGAATTCATTTCATCACGGTGATATCTCTGAGGAGATCTACATGGAGCAGCCCCAGGGATTTATGCAGGACACGTCTTTGGTCTGTCGATTGAAGAAGTCACTTTATGGCCACAAGCAGGCTCCGAGGGCATGGTATGCCAAAATAGATTCCTACCTGTTGTCATAGAACTTTGTATGTTGTAAATCAGACCCGAATGTCTACATGCTCAAGACAACTAATTCACTTCTACGTTTAGTTATGTATGTCGATGATTTGTTGATCATTAGGTGCTTGACTTCAACAATTTTTGTAGTCATGAGGATTGTACAGGACAGGTTTTTGATGACGAACATGGGTCCGATACACTTTTTCCTTGGACTTGATATTAGTCAGTATGCATCAAGAATCAAACTGTCTCAGGCCAAGTATGCACGAGATCTCCTTGAGAGATTTCACATGACATACTGCAAGTCTTCTCCAACTCCTTTCCTATTAGGAGTCAAACTTGAGGATGGCGGGGAGACTCCATTGGTTGACAACACACTGTACAAATAGCTAGTGGGGAGCTTGTTGTATCTCACACACTCCAGACTAGACCTCTCATATGCATTTGGTGCAATTTCTAGGTTCGTGTAGGAGCCACATGAGCTACATTGGAAAGCTGCAAAGTGTATCCTTCAATATGTACAGGGCACCATCACCTTTGAGATTCATTATGTAGCAGACTCTACATTAGATCTCATCAGGTTTACTGATTCTGATTGGGTTGGTGATAGCACTGATTGCAATTCCACATCTGTTTACTCACTCAGTCTTGGTTATGAGCCTATCTGTTAGTCGAGCAAGAATAAATATGTCATTGCTCTATCTTTAGCCGAGGTAGAGTACAGAGGGGTAGTTAACATAACCATTCATGCTATGTGGCTATAACATTTTCTCATTGAGTTGGGAATTTAGTTTCATCGGTCGATCATCATCTGGTGTGACAACCAAAGCACTCTAAAGTTCTGCAGAGATCTAGTTTAGATGCAGTGGACGAAGCACATCGAGATCCACATGCACTACATCTAGGACTTAGTACACGAGGGGGATCATCGACTTACAGTTTTGTCCTTCAGTAGAACATATGACATACATCTTCACCAAGACCTTTGCTGAGCAGAAGTTCCATTCTCTACGAAGTCATCTTGGAGTGAAGGACACAGTTGCCTAGCAACTGTAGTTCTTCTTTTTACATACATTGTACCTTGAGGAGGGATTTTTCCCATGATGTTTTCCCTCTTTCCGCACTTTATTTTAGTGTATATTTTGTATTTGGGTACCTAACATGGCCTCGTTTCCAGGACCCATTCTTTATTTTCACCATAGTGATGTTCAAGGGGGGTGTTGGAGTTACTTCACACACACCTAGGATTTATTTTTCCTAAGTTTTTCCCCTGTTTATTAGTCATAATTAGTCATTATCCAGTATCCTATATTTTAGGGGAGAATATTCCACCTGGAGAATATTCTCTTTCAGTTGACACTTTAGTTTGACTAGTTGAGTTGAGTTTAGATGTTGCATTAGTTTTGTCACCATGCAACATTGGGATCATCACCATGATAATTCAACCTTGCCTTGGTATAATCACCAGACTGGTGCACAACCCTTGATTCCTTGAGTTAACTCCTCACTACTCTTTGTTCAGTCAGTTAACTGAAGACTAGTTGACTAGTTAACTCAACTAGGTGGCAGTTCACTCCCGTAACTGCCTAAGAGAATAGACTAGGTGGAAGTTCACTCCCGTAACTATTGGTGTGTGTCTAGATTACTCTAGGCCACGATTATGGTGCATTGGTTCTCCTCCGCTGCGCACTCATTGAGTTATACATAGTATATCATGTGTAAATTATTCATTATTCACAATGGTTAATGAGAATTCTACTATTCTTTCTCTCCTTCTTCTTATTTCTCAAATTCTCTCTGAAAATGTGTGTATTATTGGTTAGCTAGATATATTTTTTGTAGTTTCAACACATTTACAACAACTACCCTTACGACAAGATCGTCTACAGAGGGGATCCTGACATGCCTTTTCCACCAGGTTCCGCCTATGGTGATATTGGTAAGAAATGGTTTTAGATATTTCATTTTTTTTTTATTTTTCAATAAAAATAAAAAAACACAAATATTTTTGTATGGTATCAAGTATTAACCATTTATTTTTTATGCAGATGTAGGTATGCGATGACCAAAAGGATTCCCATGACATCGGCAGAGGGTCTGAGGATATGAGAAATAAGGAAGAGATGCTGACATAGTGTTATAGAATGTGAAGGGAAACCTATCTCGATTGACACACAAGATTCCTATGGTTCAAACAGAGGATATTCCATAGGCTATGCAACGACAGGTGGTGGGTGTACCTTATGCATGGGTGTGACTCTTTCGGTGTCTCACAAATGATGTAGTGTGATATCATGATATGCATCTAGCGCCATAAGTGTAGATTCCATGGTCATATTATATATCGGCCATATATGTATTTTGAGGGTGTGAGCCCCATTTTGTACTATGACACCATATTTTTTGAACTCGAAAGGATGAAATATAAAAACATTTGGTCTTCGGCTTTACTTATACATGTTACAATGTGTACATGCAGGAAAATGTTTTCTTTAATTAGTTATGTGACAAATGCCAATCTAAAATATAATTAGCATATGCATCGTATACATGATTAGAACTTCTAGGTATGTGATTATAAGTAATAAAATCAAAATATCGTTCCCAAATTCGTACCCATAGGAATCATCATAGTAGAGTAGGATCTCTCACACGGTAACTGTCATTCAACTGGCATACAACTAATTGGGATTCCAGGCGAACCTCTAAATACAGAACACCATGTGAAATGGTGTCACGTAATATCTCTATAACGACGCTATACTCAGCCACATTATTTGTTGATGGCTCCACACGAATGCCACTTGAAGACACCAGTTGGCCCTAGGGTGAGTAAATGACCCAAGAAATGGAAGCCATGTGTCGTGTATGACGACTGGCACCATCCGTGAATCCTAAGGAAACTGAAGACTCCATTGACATCTGGCAACCAAGGGAAAAATTGATAAACAAGCCGATGACACAAAGGAAAATATGTATATACACTAAGATACACTAGTATACAAAAGGTCACGCCCAAGATTGAGGGCTCAAGTGTAATACCTTTTAAGGTAGAGCCCATTTCTGGGCTCATCCAACATAATCACTTTACAATATTCCAATTCATAGGATCCTTTCTCTAAGACACGTCACATGATATAAGGATTGTGCCACACGGGGTTGAACTTTCCTACCCCTAGTGGTTCTTTGGCTTGGTCATAAAGGAGAACTAAGTCACCCTCAGCGTACTATCGAGGACATACATACTTATCATATTGAACCTTAACACATCATTTATTCTCTTCGATAGTCGTAGATGCATCTCGACGCTTCTCATCGAGATGCTCCAGGTGTAAAAGTCATTCTTTAAGATTAGATGTATCAGGTAGGAACTCAATTTCAAACTTGAGGGAAGGGATTTCATGTTCAATCGACATAATTGACTCCACTCCATGTACTAATTGAAAAGGAGAGAAATCGGTGGAAGTCTTTATTGAGGTTCAATATGCCCAAAGTGTAGGGTAAAGCTGATAAAATATAAACAAGAACAACAAGATCGCAGAAAAAGACTCAATAGCCAACAAGTTTGTATTCAAACCAATGGTACATGTTTATAGTACAATGGGTGATGCCACCTCATAGAGATATTTTCTCTAGATCCTAAAATCTTGCATGATGACTAGGCTATGAAATCTTAACTAACTCATTAGTCATCACTTGAGGATATATTACTAATATCCTAAATGAATAATACAAATATAAGTGACAATTTAGACTTAGTGATTGGTTAAGGTAATCCATAAGCTAACAATCCCCCCCTCAATCACAAGTCCAATCAATAATAACAACAATAAAGCATAAACTAGTATCATTTCCAAGTCTTGATACTGAAACTCATGAGCTGAGCCTCAATGAAGAACTACTTGAAAACCACCAATCTGGATGTTGAATGTTTCATCTGAAATGAACTGGAAGAGAGCTAAGATATGGAAGTGAACAACTGCAATATTTGAACATTCCTTGATTTCTTGGCAATTTGATCATTTTTCCAAGTATTTTAGCTAGAAGAATATAATGTCTTCTACTAATTGGTGAACATGTAGTACCACCACTCTACTATCAGTGTATCAATGAAGTGCTCTCTGAATCTTTGGTTTGGGATAACCGTTGGTCAACTGATACGATGTATCTAATGGTTTTTAGATTACCACTAACCAATGTAGACACTTTTAGGTATCCAACAACATCCCAATGTATCATGTATATGATTGAATTGAAATTCATTGAACCATAATCCTCCCAAAGTCTTCCATCTCTGGAAAATCTCACTATGTAATCATGTTGGCCAGGATGCATGAAATTTTTTCACTTAATGTAAACTCCAATCTGATGAGAGCGAACCAAGAGAAGTGAATCAACTTCTAGTCTGACACATCCCTGAAAATGCTCGACAACTCAATCAAAGGCCAAGTTGCAATGAAAAAGATCCTCTTGTCCTCTACTAGGTCGAATGACCATCTATGTGAACCAAACGTCCACATCATTGCTCTCAAAATCAAAATCAACATCCCAATTATGTATGATTCAGCTTAAACTTATTGAACCATAATTTTGTTAAAGTCTGTCATCTACAAACCGCAATTTCCCATTTGGAACATTTCATGCCCACTTGGCATACTTGTTGTTGAAACTTTTAGTCTGACAACCAATTCCATCATCAATTCTTCCCTTTGTCAGCTGAAAGGAGATACCACAAGTGGTTTCATGAACCATCGTCACTGGAATTTTGAACTCCCCCCCTTAAGGTGCATGAGAGTTTCATCATTGTACTCCCTCCTTCTATGCTCAAGAGAGTACCATACTTGTTCCGTTTGAGTACAACACAAAGTGGGCATGTGGAAACAACCACATACTATCTCATCCTGTGAGGGCCATGCTCAAAAGCTATACCATAAGGGGACCACTTATGTGAGGTACAAAAATTTTATGTGCTACAAGATTGGTCTCTACTTGAGATTGAATTCTACGATAAGACTTATATAATCGCTTGGTTTTTTATGACCACTGCCAAGGATCAATACACTCATAGTGAATCTTCAATATTGAAGGTTTCTTCATTGTTGAACATTTTTCTAAAGAATGGTTATGCTTGCCATAATGTTGGTAAGGATGGAGATCAAAACATTGATTATCCTTGTGACCAACTCGATTGCAATGTTGTCATTTCACATTCTGATGCAAAATTGGAACAGGTTAAAGTGAATCTTCTTGAAGGAATCCAACAATGTGGAATTGGATTGGTATGGAATAATCAGGAATATGAAAGGTAACTTCCTTGTCATATCCAAGTCCTACTCTATTCTTGTTGTAGATGATTTCTTCCTAAGGTCTGATGATGGGCTTCGAAAGAGTATTTTGAACCTGCTGCTTTGACATGTGTGAAATTTGATTTACTGCATGTTGTTGCATCATTGAAAGGTTTTCTTCACTAAACTCAAAAGAAAACTCTGGAAATGTAGGTTCATGAATACCTTCATCTTTGTATGCATATGGATTTATCTTACTAAGTTTCTCCTTCATTGACTGTTGATCAAAAACATGATCATCATCATTATAGAGAGGATTGTTTTGAACAAAAACTAGTTCATAACACTTCATTGGTTGATTTTTTAGATCTATCAAATCATCATTCAATAGTTGGGATAGAGATTGAAGAAGTCTAACTTTAGCTTGCGTCACTTGAAAAGAAGTTGCCACTAATTTAAGAGTTTCTTTGTTCAATATCACCGTGTTCTCTATAGGAGTGTTTATTACAATGTTCAAAAGATCTTATAATACGAGACTTCACTCCATTTGAATGTGCTCTCTTACACTTCTCGTCCACTTGTTATTCACACTTGCTTGAACTTGCATCGCTTGAAATTTTCTTGCTCAAATTCTCTTGAACTTGTCACACTCGCTTGAATTTTTTTACTGGAAGTTGAGGATGTCAGATACCACCGAAAATGCATCCAAACTTGTGATTTTACAATAGACTTACAATGAATCAAACTAATGTCAGGTTCAATTGAGAATGCATCTGATACAATTTAATGTGATTTTAATAGTGACACTTACAAAGAAACTATTGCAAGTACAATTCAACTTGATCAAGTAACCTTACAACAAACATTTTTGCAAGTTACAATTGAATTTCAAATGCTCCATGATGTGTTGAATTCAAATACTTTGATTTGTCCATTGTTGATGTGGTTGAGGACTTGAATGTTTGAGAATGTTCTTCATATATGCTTGAGTGACATGAATTTGAGATTCAAGTACTTCATGTTTGTTTTGTTAAATGATGAATTGCAAGTATGATTATGTCAACACTAGACATAAAATGACATGAAGCTTCCATGAAAATATTACCATCACACACAACACAAGGTGTACCTAATATCCTCTTATTCAATTTCGAGACAGAAAGCACAAAATGATATTTTTATTGAAAATGAGGTACATGAAGTCTACAACAAGAATTCTTCTTTAGGGAGGAATATAAACAGTTATAACCCTTTTGACAAAGTAGGAAAACCAAACCAATGTTTCTGATCAAACTTTCAAAACTATGTAACTTAACTCTTTTTGCAAAAGATTGTGCTCTAAAAGACAAATATATAATATAGCCAAACTTTCAAAAGTTAGTTTTTCCCTATTTGATAAATCATATGAATCTTCCCAAAATCTAATAATGCTTCCACTTTATTTCAAATGTCTTAACACCACATATTGAATGATGAAATCAAGGATCTGATTTGTTCACCAGGGGGATGATCACATGCCTCTCAATATTTTTTGAGGATCCTATGATGGATAGTTGGTATTGAATTGCATGCTTAGAATAGTGTGTCCCTTTATCCAACTCTCATAAGCAATCAAGTGGAAATAAATCAAGGAAATGTTGGAGATGGTGGTGCTACAAAATCACTGCTATTATAATTGGATTATTGCAGACATCTTATCATTGGATTATCGCTCTTTATGATCACGAAAATGTTGCCAATACTGAAGACGAAGATGCCAATGCATCAAGTAATTAAAGCGTTGGTCAAGAGTGTTTGGATTACTTGGCTATTTCTCTAGAAGGAAATACCATCGTCCCCATTGCCTCTGAGTTGCTTCCTGCGTATTTGGTTGATCCTGATTGGCGAAAACATCATGTTGCTCTCAATACTCTCGCCAGATCACAGAATTTTGTGCCAAGGTGATGCTAAAAAAATATTAAACAAGTTGTATGATGGGCAGCCATCCTTGCAATTGAGAAAATATGATGTGATCTGAGCAAAGAATATCATACTGTGGATTGTTGAGTGGGTCGCTTCTAATCCAATTTGGGTGTTATGAAGAATATCACTAAGGAAATCGCATGTTGCCCATAACCATGATCTACAAATTCGATCGATGATTTTACTGCAAAAAAATCCCAAATGAAGAACAACTTCGTTCTAGGATATTGGAAACTGAAAATTGCAAACTCAATGCCCACGTTACAGCAGAGTGAAATACACAATCACAACAACACCTTAATATTCAACACTACATGCACACTCTCCAAGATCACCCAATAAGTGTTTTTCTTTTGTGAAAAACTACAATTTGCATGAGGTAAACAATCAAATTTTGTACAAATAAAAGAAAAACCCACATATAAAGAATGCGATCAAAAGTAGATTAAATGAAAGGCTACATGATTTTCAACAATGCCATGAGCAGTGTGCCAATAAAAATGACCACTTCGATCTTAACACATGAGATGGTCACGAAAATAAGTATTATACAGGCAAGCCCGACTATATCTGAGAAAAATGAAAATAAAATCAGATTCAAGATCGCTAAGAAAAACTGATAACTTGCAACAAGGAAGGCATGCAGTGAAATCCAATACCACCAAGTTGACCAAAACTGCCCCCACGCGAACGCAAAAAACAATGGTAATACCCACGCCATAAATAATAACCCTCACACCCCCATTACTCAGCTAATAATTCCGAATTCGAACCACAATGATAATAACCACAAACTTACACACGATTTTGATAACAGACCAATCAGTTTTGACACGCCGATAGAAAATTTTGATAAAAAACACAGCAATGTTAGCTACAACAATCTAGATTACAGTAATATTGAACCCAGTTCTATTATTAGCATTAATCCCCCCAACCCCATTATTCAAATAACCAGTCCTGATATCACAAATACTAGGAATAATATTAACAACACCCATAAAATGAACAATGTAAACAACCACAACGGTAAAAGCCAATGTGAAAACGAACCAAATAGTAATGATAATAAGATTAAAATAATAAGTCTACCCAACACCGACACGATCTGCAATAATACCGCAAACCCAAATATCTCCAATAACGATAGTAAACAAGTCAACAACCTTGAATGTAAGACTAACCAGGTCAAAACCATTGTACCCAAAAATCTAGTTATAAACTTATCAACCCATCCCATCGATGAAAACACTACTAGGTTACTAGAAAAAGGTCTTAACTTTTCCATTGCCCCTCGCAAAATTCCTATTGAAGATATCTTATGTAGCATTGAAAATAGTATTAAAAACCTCCCAGATAATGCTAAAGAAGAAATCAGACAAGACTACTCAGTAATTCTCCATAGAGTAAAACCACCAAAGAACAATATCACCAAAGAAGAATTTTTGGCTCTAAAATCACTAAACAATAATAAGAATTTAGTAGTTCTAAAAGCAGACAAAGGTGGGGCTATTATCGTTATGAATAAGGAAAACTACATTGAAAAAATGTTGGATCACCTCAATAACAGTGGAAGTTATAAGAAACTCAATAAAAACCCCTTAAATAAGATTGCAAAAGAAGTTTCCAATGCCATTAAATTAAGCAACATAAAAGACGATGATAAAAAGAAATTGATTGTTAGTTGCACCTCCACCCCTAGGATATATGGACTTCCTAAAATTCATAAGGAAGGAGCCCCTCTTAGACCCATTGTCAACACAATAGGCGGCCCTACTTATCAACTTGCAAAATACCTAGCTCATAAACTCAAACCCTTAGTCGGAAATACTAGCTCCTTTGTTAAAGACTCCTCTTTCTTTGTAAACAACATCAAAAACATTAAAGTCGACAAGTACGACATCGTCGTCAGCGTTGATGTTGTTTCTCTCTTCACTAAAATTCCCATTGACGGAGCAATGAAAGTCATCAGAAACATCACTGACCTAGGCACTGCCAACTTGGTTGAGCTTTGCTTGAAATCCACTTTCTTTAGTTTCCAAGGCGACGTTTATGAAAAAACATGTGGGGTCGCTATGGGATCCCCCCTCTCTCCCATCATAGCCAATTTATTCATGGAAGATTTAGAAAAAAATGCCCTAAACTCCTCACCCTTCAAACCTAAATACTGGAATAGGTTTGTTGATGATACCTTTGTCATCTGGCCCCATGGTTGTGACAAATTAGATA
The DNA here is from genome assembly GCA_032191745.1 of Picea mariana. Classification (NCBI taxonomy): domain Eukaryota; kingdom Viridiplantae; phylum Streptophyta; class Pinopsida; order Pinales; family Pinaceae; genus Picea; species Picea mariana. The sequence goes on along the minus strand of JASDQU010686962.1, from coordinate 702 downwards.
TATTTGTGACTCACCTTAATAAACAATCCGATCACATCAAGTTCACTATGGAGGCTGAAAATAATGATAGTCTTCCTTTTCTAGATGTTAGAGTCACAAAAAGACCTGATGGATCCTTATCCCATCAAGTTTATAGGAAGAAAACCCACACTGAACAATACCTTCATGCCGATTCCCATCATCACTCCTCCCAAAAACTAGGTGTTATAAACACCTTGGCCACTAGAGCCTTCAGAATTTCTGATGATGAACACCTAGAGGAAGAGAAAAATCACCTCCTTAATGTTTTTAAAAATAATGGTGATAAAAAACATCAGGTAATGAAAGATTTTCAAAATGCCACCAAAACACCTAGGAATAAAGAACAAACAAATAATGATGTATCTAAGGTTTACTTACCCTACATACAAGGAACAACAGACAAACTTGCGAGGATTTTAAATAAGAAAAACATTGGTGCAAGTTTCAAACCCCTAAACACTATTAGGAATTCCCTTAGGTCAGTCAAAGACTTTGTTGATCCCATGTTCATGTGGTAAACAATACATAGGAGAAATAGGTCGTTCCTTTAGAATTAGGATTCAAGAACACGCCGCTGACATCAAACACAATCGCACTCATCCCTCAGCTCTCGCAGAACACTCAGATAAAACCAAACATCACATTTGTATTGAAGAAACCAAAATCCTTGCCAGGATAGAT
>JASDQU010686961.1:23821-43163 GCA_032191745.1 Picea mariana | reverse complement strand
AGTAGAAAAGCAGAAAGATGAGGACGGGACGAAAAGCAGTCCCGTCCTCGATGTCCCATTTAGATTATGATTCTCTGTGATATATATAAAATATGTATATGTCTGTCTGAGAAAAGCAGATGCAACCTGCAAAGATGCTATACTGCTTTTCCCCCCTTATCTATTGACGCCATTTTGCACTTTCTGTGTATGGCTGTGTATTGACAATGATGTGACGAGGCCAAAAACACTAAAGAAAAAGCAAATGCGTTTGTTATGATCGATTGTACATATAAATATATTAGCAGATTACATCATAATAATCTTTAAGCCTCCACTATCATTTATTTTTTCTTTAATATAATGATTAACAGACGAATAGATCCCTCATCTCTAGGGTTTGGTAAGGAAGGATTCTATAAAGCATTTTATCGATTCTGATAAGGTTGCGACAAAAAAATATCGAATTTCATGAGTTGAATTTGGGTTTGTCATATAGGTGGATCTTCCATCCATTTACCCGGAATTTCTTTTTAAATTCCAGGTACAAGGCTTTCATGAAATCGATGCTAATGTAACTATTTGTGATTTCTCAATTGAAAGATTGGTTTATTGCATTATTTTCGAGATATTTTTGATATATATATATATATTTATTTCAATTTACAGCTAGACAAGACACTATCACCTTGAAAATGGAGAGTTTGTGGCAAGTACATGATCCTTTTGGTAATTTCTTGATTGAAAGATTGATTTATTGCATTATTTTCGAGTCATTTTTAGATTATATATATATGTTCAATTTACAGCTTGACAAGACACTATCACCTTGAAAATGGAGAGTTTGTTAACAGTACATGATCCCTTTTGATTAACAGAGGTTGATCTTCTTCAAATATAGATTCATCTTAAATAAGGGAACAACTCTTTTTGGAAAGGGATCAAATTTTTTGATCTTCATATTTAAGAAAAGGGATAAAATTTGAAATTGATTTTTTATTTTGGAAATAGAAAAGGGACTACATTTATGAAATCGTTTTTTTAATGTTACAAAATAGTTGTTAGTAAAATGGATCAAATTTCTTGAGGTTGATCTTTATTTTTCAAGAAATTGAATCCATCTTGAATCAAATTTAAAAGTGGATTTTTATTATGTTTAAGTTAGAAAAATTTGTCGGCTGAAAAATAGTTATAGTTGATTTTGATTTTGATTTTTTTTTTAAGTTAGAAAAAATAGTTGAAAAATAATTAGAAAAAATAGTTATATTTGATTTTTTTTATTTGTTTAAAGTTAGAAAAATAGTTATAACACTGTAACTAAGATGGAACAAATTTCTTGATCTTTTAAGAAATTGATTGATTAGATCCATCTTGACTCAAACTCAAAGGCTGATCTTTATCTTTTTAAGTAAGTTTTTCTAAGTAAAATTCAGAAGCTTGATATTTATTTTTTTAATAAGTTTGATCTTTATGTTTTTTGAAGTTTTTTTAAAGTAAAATTCGAAAGTTTATTTTTTTAAAGTTATTAAGTGACATAACATTAAAAAAAAACATTAAAAAAAAAACTTGTTAAGTGAAAAATAGTCTTAGTTGTAACTAAGATGTAACAAATTTCTTGAGGTCTTCTTTGTCTTACAAGAAAGTTAGATTGATTAGATCCATTTTAAATTCAAAGGCATTTAAAAAAAAAACCTTAAGTGAAAAATAGTCTGAGTTATAGTTGCAACTAAGATGTAGTTAAGTGAAAAATAGTTATAGTTGCAACTAAGATGTAGTTGTTAAGTGAAAAATAGTTATAGTTGCAATTAAGATGTAACAAATTTCTTTTAAAAGTTAAGTGAAAATAGTTATAGTTGCAATTAAGATGTAACAAATTTCTTTTAAAAGTTAAGTGAAAATAGTTATAGTTGCAACTAGGATGTAACAAATTTCTTTTAAAAGTTATTAGGTGAATATTAGGTGAAACTAGGATGTAACCAATTTCTTTTAAAAGTTATTAGGTGAAAATAGTTATACTTGGAACAAAGGTGTAACAAATTTTCTTGAGGTCTCTCTTTGTCTTCTAAGAAGTTGATTAGAGTACACTTCTCTTGGTCCTAACAAGGTTTTGACATGTCAATAAGATACTTGGTAAGTTAGAATGATTAGATTCATTTATCTTGGTCATGACTTTTCCTAATTAGGTTTATGTTTTGACATGTCAATATAAATTAATACTCTGTAAATACATGAATTTTCAAGAGTGTTACTAGGTACTAGTGTTGGGAATCCAACGGTGAATTATGCGTCAACCTCCTCATCATTTTGCTAAAGCCCTTTCCAGTCACCCATGTCAACATCCTCATCGTTTGTTAGAGCCCTTTCTGTTCTCACATCTGCATAGGCCAACTCTAGTTTGGCTATGGTTTCAAGAGGTAGGATGTTTCGTTGGGCACAATGAATTGGGATTTGTTGCTTGTGATGATGACCTCTTTTGCTAGGGCCACCTCTAGCCATAATGTCTAGGTCGATGATGAGATTGGAGTTTGCTTGGAGAGACCAGGGAGGTCGCGTGAGGGATCTCGATGATGAGATTGGAGTTTGGTTGGAGAGACCAGGGAGGCCGCGTGAGGGATCTGGAGCAAGCTTGGAGAATTGTTGAGTTTGTTTGCCAAATAATCTTCCATGTCTCGCTTTTTATATCCCATTGGAGGTTTGATCTATGTGTATCTTGGTGGCCAACCACCTTTTCCATTGAATCGACATTTAGAGCCTATGGTTTTGATAAACCATGATATTCACCCTTTTGACGGGGAATGGAATGTAATAATACTATCTCGATTTGTTAATTACAGACATCATGTAATGATTTCCTAATGGTCTTATGTACATGCCTACAACATAAAGTTAATTCATCAGATCCCATTAGAACTCCATAGTTAAGCACGCTTGGGCTAGAGTAGTATTGGGATGGGTGATTGTTTGGAAGTCTTGTTGTTTTATATGTCTATGACATTTTATAAATTTAGATTAATTTATCCTACATGCATCATGTGAATTGTTCTCCTTGCTCTCTCTTATATATAATTGAGGTGAAGGAGGTCCTTTAAGCATGCAATGCACTGTGATGTAAAGCTTATTGCAAATGAAGCGTAGCCAACATTTTTTTCTTTTTAGAGATAAATCATCCCATTTTTTCAGTTTGTGATCCACAATGTTTTTCTTTCTTATTCATTAATAAAAGTTGGGTTTCACTATATATCTGTGTTCTCTTCTATATTTTTGTTTTTCTCTCGTTTCGTTCTCTCAGCATAATCCAGATCAATGGTATCAAAGCAGTGTGCTCCTTGTCATTTCTCAGAGCAGGGTTCGGACGAGGTCAGGGTATATAGAGAGTTGGGTCTCGAGCTAGTTTCGCTTGAGGGCAACTGCTCTCGCCAGCCCAAGCGACATTACATGGCGGAAGAAAAGAGAGATGACAAAACAAGAGATTCTTTCAAGACGTTGCTCGAGCAAGTCTTCATGCGACAAAGGAACAATATGATGGACAACTTTGCTTAGATCTTTCAAAGACTACCGATGGCGACAGTGGAGGCATCTTTGACAAGCAACCATTTCGGAAGTGCGATGCCTTTCAAGGTACAAGTCAATTTTGATATCTCCTTATTTGAAGGCTAGATAGATGTAGATTCTCTAGAAAAATGGTTGAATCTGCTGGAAGGTTATTATTTCGTCTAAAAAAGATTTGACAATAAAAAGATCATCTTCACACTCCTTAAATTCCTTCCCCATGTCAGAGCTTGGTGGGAAGGTTACTGGGAGAGGTACATTGCGGATGAATCTACACCATTCAGGAGAGAACCCACTTGGGCGGCCTTTGTAGATGCCTTAAAGGAGTTCTACTTTATCGAAAACTATGATGACCAATACATGAGGTGGACGACTCTACGTCATGAAAGAGATCAGATGGTGTCAGAGTGCACTAACATATTTCATACCTTACGCTTAAACTTGGGTTTCAAAGACTCAGAGCGACACCTAGTTTTGAAGTATCGCAGTGGTTTACACAGGGACATCCAAACAAAGATGGATTTCTTTACATCTCCTCACTGGGTGTTGCTTATCTATAAGCAGTGAAAATTAAGTAGAAATTCAAGCAGCAGAGTAAGCGGGGGTTTGGGTTTGAAAATACACCACAACAAAATCATGACAATGGCAACCCTAACTCACAGAACAAAGGATAGAGCAGAGAAGGCCAACCTCAAGAGAGCCAGTCCAAGACACAGGCAAAGAAGGGTAACAAGAAACAAAGAAAAAAACACAATAAAGGGAAACATATCATTTATGCAGAATCCACTGCTGCCATAGCGGCCACAACAATACAACCAGAAGAACTAGAGGAGCTTGAGGAGGGGGAGCGCCTCTTCCACTCATAGATGTGGGTAAAGGGGACCCCATTACATTTCATTGTTAATAGCGGAAGTCAGAAGACCCTGATCTCAGTTGAGGTTGTCAAGAGATTAAAGCTGCCAATGATACCACACTCTCAATTATACACCATCGGATGGTTGAGCCGGGGACGAGACATCCATGTCAGCGAACAGTGCCACTTGTCCTATGGCATCAAAGCTTTCAAGGATGAAGTAGTGTGTGATGTTGCTCCACTTGAAGTTTGTGATGTTTTTTTAGGACAACCATATATGTTGAAACATTAAGCTATCTATGAGTCTTGGCACCGTAGTGTCATTGTTACTTTGGGAGGTCATCTCTACAGGTTACCAAAGGTAGCTTAGTTACCGCCACTTCATTGATCTCGGAAAAATAATGTCATAAAGTAATTTGTCAGACCACAAAGTTTTCCTTCATGATCCAGTGAAACGGTGAACAAGAGGTCATTGCGACCACTACAACTTTGACCCAAGACCTTTCTATCTAGCAGAAGCATGTTGACGAGATTGTAGAGGAGCACAAAGAGAATGAGTCTTCCACAAGTTCAACATAGCTCTATTGGTTATGGACCATTACTCTCCATTGATATAGCTCTTCTTGATGCATCTTCACAAACAGAGTCCTCCCACACTCAGACCAAGGCAAATCGTGTCGCTAGATCTGTTGAACAGATCCAAAACCTCCAACATGTCAAGACATCCTTCCATAGGCAAAGTACAAGCAAGACATCTACTTCAACAAGGCAAGCAACTCACCAAGGTTTAGATTCAATAGAAGTTTCCCCATCTCTCAAGGGAACTTGAAGCAATGGAGACCATTGCTTTCTAAGGGGGGAGGAATGATTCACGTGGATCTTGGTTGGGCAACCACCTTTTCAATTGAATCAACATTTCGAGCCTATGGTTTTGATAAACCATGATATTCACCTTTTGATGGGGAATGGAATGTAATCCCATTTTCATTTGTTTATTACAGACATCATGTAATGATTTCCTGATCGTCTTATGTACATGCTTACAACATAGCATTAATACATCAGATCCCATTAGAACTCCGCAGTTAGGCACACTCGGGCTAGAGTAGTACTGGGATGGGTGACTGCTCGAGAAGTCCTACTGTTTTACATGCCTATGACATTTTATAAACTTAGATTAATTTATCCCACATGTATCATGGGAATTGTTCTCCTCTCTCGTTCATATATAATTGAAGTGAATGAGACCCTTTAAACATGCAATGGAGTGTGATGTAAAGCCAATTTGTGTTCTACAATGTTTTTCTCTCTTATTCATTAATAAAAGTTGGGTTTCACTATATTTTTGTGTTCTTTTCTATATCTTTGTTTTTGTCTCGTTTTGTTCTCAGCGTAATCTAGATCAAGAGTCGCATGAATGTTGGCTCGTGCTTGGCATCTTCACTGGAACCCACTCCCCATGGGCGTTGCGTTGCATGTCTATATTGCTGGAAATAACTCTAAAACTTGTTTGCATGGTCATAATTGAATTGATGATGTGAATGAACGTAGATTTATTGCATCCTTGGTGAAACAAATCTCTGTTGATTTGCATGTGGGAGAAGCCATCTCCGTTTACCACCTCAATGATCAAATGGTGTGCACTCAAGCCATGAGGTTCGGTGGTGGTTGAGGTTATTGCTGGGATTAACATGTTGACAACCTATTCAAGAGGACTAAGAATGATATAGTGATTTATTAGAAAATATTTTTTTATTATGTCATTATATAGTGATGACTTTTTTTTTTTTATAGATGAAGAATTTGATTACGAGAATACAATTTTTAAGTTTAAGTGTAGAGTTTGTTTAAAAAGATATCATCTAAAATATTTTTTTTAAATAAGGAAAATAATAAACCAAAAACTTATAGATTTTTTTATATAAATTCACAAACTATTAAAAGCAATTTTGTCAAAAGATAGTAAAAGAATAAGCTTATTTTAAAGGAATCTTAGTGGTTATTGAAAAAAAGAAAAAGTGATTAAACTCTAAAGTATCAACAAAAATATGGGGGATGAAACATCAATATGACATGGACACAAAAAAGGGAATAGTGTGATCAAATTTTAAAGCATCACCAAAGGTTTGAGGGATGTGACATGGATATAGATTAACCAATGTCAAAAGAATGATCCTCCTTTATAAGAAAATTCTCAAGAAATGAAAATGTAATATTAATAGAATAATCTAAATTAGGATAGAGATGAATGTTTTCAATTATAAGAAAGAAAATAGATAGTATTACTAAACATTTTGTTGCTTTGAATCATTTGGTTGAAGGCATGCCAAGAAATCAATGTGATAGTGGTTTGCGAGTTAAAAAAGATATTGGTATTTTGAAGGTGAGAATGATTCAATATTCTACATGGTATGGGAGTCAATATTGTGCAAGTAAAACAACATACAATTTAAATTAGGAAATAGATGAATGTTTTTGATCAGAAGAAACAAAATAGTTAGCATTACTAAACCCTTTGTTGCTTCAAATCAATTGGTTGAAGATATGTCAAAAAATGAGTGTGATAATGGTTTGAGATTTACGAAGCATGTTGATATCCTGAAGGTGAGAATGATTTGGTACTCTAATTTGGTATGGGAGGCAATATGGTGCAAGTAAAATAACATGTGTCAAATTGACTTTTGTTAAGAATAAAAAACCAAAACACATAAATGCGTGTTGATCTACATTCGTCGATCAACGTTAGTGTATAAAGATCCATCCTTGGTATTTTTTCTTCTTCTTCTTGTGTTTCTTGTATATTCTATACTCAACCTTTTTCTCTTTGAAATGCGGGTTGCAGAGTGAGCTACTACCAAGTCTGTGAACTCGCAAGCCTATATTTAATTATTTTTCCAACCCGATGGTCCTGACACTTAGCTATTTTTCTTTGTTGTGGAAGTCTCATTGTGGGAGACCAACCTACCCCACACCCCGCAAGTATTTGAGTCCCGTAACCCGCAAACCCGCGACACTAAAAAATGCCTTTCTTATTTTCGCATCATTCATAACACACCTTTTACCATTTTCATACTTAGCCAATTTCTTAAATGAGGATGCGAGACACCCCTTTGATCCTTTTTACCTTTCCCTAGACCCACAATCCTGCATCCCACATTTCCTTGTTCTCTAGTATGACTTACCCATTTCCACAACCCACAAAATCGAGCCTTTTGTACTTAGTATATTTCATCAATTTGGATGCGAGAGTCCTTCATATCTCTCTTTTCATTCCCCATACCATGCAATCCTGCATTTCTGCATTCACATAATACACTTTCCATCCCTCATTTTTCATTCCCATACTAACCTTTTTTTATTTTCCCTGATATGATATCACCGTTTTTTATGACATTTATTTCTCACTACCACGCCAGTCGCCACTTTTGTGAATCTAAAACCATTATTAAGTTGTGCAAATTGACAACTTTGAACTAAGAACTACCACAGTTGATAATCAAGATAATACATGGTAAAAACAAATAAAGAATTAAATTCCCCGTTGTAAAAGACTATAAAAACATGAGCACCACCTATTCATGAAAAAAGAAATTTGCATAAAGACATGTCAAATAAAAGGAAAGACTTGTACTGTGGTGACATTGTCAACACCCTTGGGTATGAAGACCACTAATTTGAGTGGTCACAAGCATATAAGTGGTACTTGTTTCTCCCACCTGCAAAAAATGAATTAAACAAAATCTGGAGCTCATGTATTGCATTGGTTGGGTGCGTACAAGAGGTAGTTGGATTTAAAAAATTGGTCCTTTGGTGTTCCAACAAGTTTGATACAGAGAGAAGAATCATCCAAATACAAGGAAATGTGTCGATTTCTTTGTCCCCTTCAGTGTTTAGGAGGATGTTGCGACTTCCTGACCCCACTTTGTTATTCAAGAATGTCGAGAAAAATGGGTTTCTTAAAGAACAAAGAGGAGGAACAAAGCTTCTCGAAAGTTTCCTCACAATCCCGAGGAGTGATATCAATTCTGCTAAGGTCATGTTATGCTCTCTAAAGTACCCATAAATAATTTTTCTGGCTACTCACCAGAATAACTGGACAAGAGTTCACGGCCTTGGTGCCAAAATACATTGTGTATATTCTCCATCATGATATTCATGAAAATTCCATGATTGAATGGCCTCGTATCTTCTCGAATGACATTTTGTTTCAATTGGGGAGCCTGAGAAAAACTAAGAAATTCTACATAACTTCATTTTTGGTTTTTGTTATAGTTTATTGTAATATATTTGAGGTTTTTCCCAGAGCAAGAAATGTTAACTACAAGAAAGAACCGACTTCTTTCTGGTACGCGGTGTTATGGAGGCATAAGGATCCATATAATTTTTACGAAGTTCAAAATGGTTTTATGTTTGCTTTTAAGAAGATGATTCATGGTCCTACCGTGTCAAGGCTATTGCTAGAAGCCACATCCTTTCTATTCGAGAAAAGGGTTTTTGTAGCTTTGGAAGAATTAAGTTTTCTGACACTGTATGGATTCTAGGGGAAACCCTTTTTATTACCATTTTATGTTTCTAACATACTTTTCATCATTAAAGTATGTAGACAATACAAGTACCGGGAACACTTTTTCAATGAGAAAAGGAAAAAACAATTTATCTCATTACCATGGAGAATTGGAGATATATATGTCAAACATATCTCTCATTTAGATGAATATGCAATTCAAATCTCTCATTTAGATGAATATGTAGTTCAATTGGACCAACTCAGTTTGAAGGAAGCCCAAGACATTCAGGGTTTCGATCCAAAATATTTGTTTTTTGCACATATGTCTTTAGTTGGGTATGTTTCATATTTCAGTAAGTCTGTACAATTTGAGGAAGGAGAGGGAGATAACCAAAATCTTCCTAAAGCATCTATTGAAAAAACCCCAAATGAGTGCTACAGGCAAAGGGGTAGAGAGACAACAAATAAAAACCCCAATTCACCTGATGTATCTTAGAAAAGTACCTCAAAAAAGACCAAACCTCAAAGTAGTGGTCAGGAACAAAGAAGGTCATCCACTGGAAACTTAGATAATGGTGGAGACAGGGTCCCTAATAAGAAGACAATTGAAAAACCTCATATTGTTCATACTTCCACAAAAAGAGAAATAGAAATTCAAAAGGAGGGACAATAATTACTTGAAATTGAAGGAAATCCCAAAGATATGGAAGTTGATGATGTGATAGAAGAGATCAACTAAGCAAAACAAAAAGATTGTTTGAAACCATGGTTATTGTTGAAGAAAAAAATTTGAAAAAGAGTCTGTCACTTTACACCAAGTGGTCTACCATAAAAGTTCCAAAAAATTGTTAATTGAAAAGGTAAACTTGAAAAATAAAAAGGTTTCAGAGAAGTGGAAGCCAGGGATCGATTTTCATGGGGTTCCACCCTAAAAAAATGTACAATTTCATGATGCAACTGGAGAAGCCTTGAAGGATTCCATTTATGATATGGAAAAATAAAATTTGGATTTAAAAGATAGAATTAATGAATTAGAAGAAACTTTGATTCCAACACCTTTATTTGTCAATCCCATCATTGCAATACAACCAATGTTGAATCTTGAAGATGCCCCAAAGACCAAGTCCATATTAAAAGGTTCATCTAGCTCACTAGTGGTTGTAAGAAAATAAAATATATTGGAGACAATATTAAGAAAATAATAGACTTAATCCTTGAAATATAAGAATTAACACAATGCTCAACTACTTTCTCAACAAGGGTTTTTCATTTCAAAGAGTACCTCCAGAAAGATTTGGAAAATGATGAGGGATTCTACAAGGAAGTAATGAGAACATTTGCAACAAAGGTTTCAAGTTTAGGTGAGCTACACAGAAGAGATCAAAACCTTCCCTCTAAGGTTTGCATGAAACAAATCAATGCTTTCTCGCTAAAGAGAATTAAATGTTTAAGAGAATTGTTGTCTGAGTGTGATATCATTAACATTAAAAGATGTGATATATTTTTAAAACTTGTTGATTTGACTAAGGAGTTAGATGGCTCACATTCAATAATGGATATATAATATACCAGACATAAAAAGTATGCAGAACAGAAATAAAATGCTAGAAATGACAGAATAACAGTAATATAACCAGCGTAATCTCCAGAATAACACATAAATGATATAAGAACAACAATAGAAATAACACTTTGATTCAGAAAGCAATGTTCACAGGCCTCTTCGAGGGGGCAATCTCCAGTCGAACAACGCTCTGTTACAATAATCTCCAAGCTAGGGTTTTCATACCTTCGACCCTTATTTATACTAAATATGTCTATCAAGAGAAGCATCTAGAGGAAGATCCTTCTAGAAGCGAAAGCTTCTATTAGGTCTTCTTACATCCACCTTATTCTATTTTATTGAAAGGACTTATTAATATTGACCTTTATTACATCCAAATATATTGATCTACCTATGTGCGGGTTAGGACCCTAACATGTCCGCCCCCTTAAAAACAATCTTGTCCTTAAGGCTTGAGATGTGGAAACTACTGCAGAATGGTCGCTGGTTCCCAAGTGGCATTTGTTGGAGTTGTATCTTTCCACTGGACTAGCACTTCCTTGATGGTTCTCCGACGCAGGCGACACTCACGCTGGTCCAAAACTGCTTTTGGCTGTAGCCAAATGGATCCTTCTTCAACTAACTCGGGAAGGTTGGTTTGAATTTGGCACCTAGTTCCAATCACTTTCTTTAAGCATGAAACATGAAAAATAGGATGTAGCTTTGACTGACTGGGCAGAGCTAACTGATAGGCGAATTGTCCCACACGCTTGAGAACTGTATAAGGACCATAAGATTTGAGTGCTAGCTTCTGAAACTGCTCGACCTTGAGGGAAGTTTGCTTGTATGGTTGCAGTGGTAGAAACACCTGATCCCCTTCTGCAAATTGACGTTTAGAGCGACTTTGATCTGCTTGTTGCTTCATGTGATTCTGTGCCATGACCAAGTTCTCTTTAAGGGTACGAAGAATATCCTCTCGAACTGTAAGTGTTTGGTCAACTGCCTGGACCTTTGAGGTACCCGGTAAGTATGAGAGAACTGAAGGTGGCTTCTGTCCATATACCGCTTCAAAAGGAGTCATGCATGTAGCCGTATGGTAGGAAGTGTTGTACCACCATTCAGCTAGGGGTAACCATTGAGCCCACTGATTTTTCTTTTCAGAGGCAAAACACCTTAGATAGATATGTTTCCAAACACTTGTTGACAACTTCCATTTGACCATCAGTCTGGGGATGATGAGTTGTGCTTAGATGCAATTGGGTGCCCTGTAGCTTAAATAGTTCTTGCCAAAAATTGCTTGTGAAAGTTAGGTCACGATCAGAAACAATAGAGTGCAGCATGCCATGAAGCTTGAAGACCTGATCCATGAAAATTTGAGCCACTGTGGATGCAGTAAATGGGTGTCGAAAGGCCGTCTTAGGAAAGTCTGCCTCTTTCATACGTATCTGGTGATAGCCCAAGCGAAGATCAAGTTTAGTAAAGAATTGGGCACCACTCAATTCATCCAGGGGGTCATCAATGACATGAATGAGAAATTTGTCTTTAATGGTCAGTTTGTTGAGGGCATGGAAGTCAGGACACATTCTCCAAGAACCTTCTTTCTTCATGACCATGACTACAGGAGAAGAGTAAGGGCTCGTACTAGGGCAGATAACGCCTGCATTAAGGAGTTCCTCAACCATTTTCTCAATTTCATTTTTTTGTGAAAAGGGGTGGTGATACTGACGGATATTGGGAGGAAGGCTTCCAGGTACAAGGGAAATGGAATGATCATGAACACTGCAGGAAGGAGGGAGTCCTTGGGGAGTGGAAAATACCATTTGGTGTTTAGAAAGGAGGGCTTGGAGGTCTTCCAGCATCGGGGGTGTCTCTGTTGCTTGTATGGCATGGAGTTGGGAAATAACACTATAATGACATTTTTTGAGCAGCTTTTCCATGCGATGAGAACTAATGACCTCAGGTGAACTAGCCGTGATGCCTTGGAATTTATATTGGAGGCCTTCCTGGTCGAATTGCATGGTTAATTCCTTAAAATCCATGAGAATGGGACCCAAAGTTCTTAGCCAGTTTGCACCCAACACAATGTCACAATCACCTATGTCGATAGCAAACATATGGGATTTTAATTGGTATTCACCGATTTGGAGACGCACATTTTCACAACGCCCTCCACATTTCATGGAACCACCATTCGTAATCATGATTTGGAAATTGTTGATAGCATGGATGTAGCAATGAGTTTCTTGGGCAATGCGGCGATGAATAAAATTATTGGTGTTTCCACTATCAACTAGAATGAAGACCTTCCGATGCTTGATGTAACCGATTAACTTGAGGGTTTGGGGGGCGAAAAAGCCAATGAGAGCATTGAGGGAAATGATTGGTTCCACTTCGGGAGGGTCTGAGGGAAGGGTTATGTTAGTGATTTTAGGTGACTCAGGCACAAGGGGAGTTTCAACATCCTCTTCCGAAATATCCTCAGAGATGGCCATAAAAAGCTTTTGTTCCTTACACTTGTGGCCTGAAAAATATTTGTCATCACAATTATAACAAAGGCCTTTGAGTTGGCGTTCAACCATTTCAGTCCTAGTCAATTTTTGGATCTTTAATGGGGCGAAGGGAGTAGTGGGATTTACGAGTTTGGGGCGAGGAATAAAGGGGGGTTTACAGTTTTGAAAGGATACAACCTGCTGTGCTTCTTTAGCTTTTTTAGTAGCCTCCACCCAACTCGAAGGTCGAGCCATGAGGACATGGGCCCGAATCTCTTCCTTGAGGCCACTGATAAAACACTCTCGAAAGAAAGCATCAATTATGCCCTCTGTTCGAAAAGCCAGGTGCTCAAAGGAAACTATGAAGTCTTCTACTGTTCCTGATTGTTTCAACTTTGTCAAACGACCTAAATGGTTGGTGTCAGTGTCAAAGCGTTCATAAAGCTCAGTGATAAATTGGGTCCAAGCAATATACCCTTGACGGGAAGTTTTTCTCCATTGCCACCATTGCCAACGTTTTTGATCTAGATGGAGAACACCATACCAGAGTTTGGCCAAGTCATTTGTAATGCCGTATAAAGAAAAATAATGTTCCATTTGGGTGACCCAACCAGTGGGGTCCGAGCCATCAAATTTAGTCACATCCACCTGCGGAAGGCGTAGGTCATGTTGAAAGTGATGGGGCTGAAAGGTATGGGAATGGGAGGAATGTTCACCTTCAGTCTTTGGAGGTGCATTAGAGAAAGGGTCATCTGTAGGGATCTTCAGTTTGGTGCAGAGTGATGCAAAGATAGATTTAAGCTGGGTGGTCATTTCTTGTTTGACTTCCTCCATTGAGCACTGCATGGTTGTATTGATGGATGAATCGATGGAGACAACAGTAGCACAGAGTTGTTTCACTTCTTTTTGGGTCTCGAGGAAACCAGATTGCAAGGTGTTGAAGCGAGCTTCCAGGTCTTGTCTACAGGTATGAGCCATGAGGATGGGTGAACTGAAAAGGGGCGGGCGGAGTAAAAATTTTTGCCAAAAAATGATATGAATGAATGTGATAATGGAGAAGAGATGAATCCAATGGACTAGGTCTCAAATAATGGTGAAAAAATTTCCAGACTTTTTTTTTTTTTTTTACACCTGCGAAGTTATACTCCGGTCTGAAGAATATTGCAGCGAAGAAATCCCCAAATGCTTAACCAGAAAGAAATGCGTATTTACTTGGAAATCCGAACACAGTTGTGCGACAATAGATCTTGTCTGTTTTAATTTGTTTATTTTTCTATCCCTCAAAGGTTAGGTATTCAAGGGTTCTACGGACAAGGGTTTGCCCTGTGCTATAGCTCTTTGATATACGTGCGGGGTCCAATGGTAGTACTCGGCCCAATATCTCAGGGCACTAACTAAGGAGGATAGAACATACCCTTAGCCGTACTATCCGACTACCCAGGTACTAGAGAGTATCTTCCCGAGTGTTGTTCTTGGTGGCACTATAGCAGTGAGGCGACCGATCGATTACTATCTAACTAGGGCTTCAAGAAATCTAGGTCGATTCGTACACAGGTGCTTTCTGATGCACTACCACTCGAAGGGGTACCAACAGGGGTTCCAAGGGTGATCAACAGATGTGCACTTAAGAACCACTTGTATTTCCTGCGTGTATGAATCCCTCAACCGCGGATTTATGCGCGTAAAATGACATATCTTTGTGGCTTAAAGAGGCCGGAATACGTCTCTACCCTGAAATTTTTTTTTCCACAATTTCTGCCAAGAAAAGTGCTTTGATACCTCTTGTAATATACCAGATATAAAAAGTATGTAGAACATAAATAAAATGCTAGAAATGACAGAATAACAGTAATATAACCAACATAATCTCCACAATAACACAAAAATTATATAAGAACAACAACATAAATAACACTTTGATTCAGAAAGCAATGTTCACAGGCCTCTTCGAGGGGACAATCTTTAGTCGAACAACGCTCTGTTACAATAATCTCCAAGCTAGGGTTTTCATACCCTCGACCCTTATTTATACTAAATATGTCTATCAAGAGAAGCATCTAGAGGAAAATCCTTCTAGAAGCGGAAGCTTCTATTAGGTCTTCTTACATCCGCCTTATTCTATTTTATTGAAAGGCCTTATTAATATTGACCTTTATTACATACGAATATATTGATCTACCTATGTGCGGGTTAGGACCCTAACATGATACAATACTTTTATCAAGAGAGCAACTACAAGAACAATTGGAAGCCTTAAAAGTTGTTTGGGCCAATAAATTTAGTGATTCAATTGAGTTCTTTGAAGAAGAAATAGAAATATGGCTAGTCCAATATGTGAATAAGAATGAAGACATTGAGGACACACTCCTCAATGCCTTAATTGAAGAGAAATAGAAAACGAGTTATTTCAAACTAAGACCAAACATGAGATAACAATTGCTCCAATGAGGGAGTACATTCAACTATTCCACCTCCAACACAGTAGTATCCTACAAAAGACACCACAACAAGTAAATAATGGTTTGGAATTTCCATCATAGTAAGTTGGGTAGTCACCTTTGTAATACCCCCGACCCCCTAATCTTGCTTAGGTTGGTGGGATGTTCAAGTTTATTTTCTTAGTCCTCGGGGTAAGTACTTAGTTTACTTTCTTTGGTCTTAGTTCATGTGTCTTTAAGTGAAGACTTCTCTTATCACAATATTTACTGTATAAAATATCACTTGTTCAATCCAATTTCTAATGAAATCCTTATGTGGGTCTCGCTGCAGTGGCTAGGGACCCATACACCCTCTCTCGGATGGTTAGAACTACTTCACATCATCAGATCAATGATCTAGATTGACACAGACCCTCTCTCATTGGAATAGCAGGGTACATACCTAAGTTTTCATACCAACAATTTACATTCCAATGGGAAACTCCTTTTGGGATCCAACAACTCTCTGACTCGAAGACCAACAACTCCACTTTCATCAGTCCTATAATGCATGTGACAGTTATCAACAATCTCTCCATTTACTCATTAAGTTATCATGTGGAACCCATGATGATCCTACGACTAAGGACTACATGTCTCCATTCACCGATTAATGCTCCTCCTTCACTCTCAGAGTCCCTCTCATCGGAGTGCATCCATCCTAGCACCATGAACCATATCGGTCAGTTCACTCCGATAATGTACGCTCCCACAGATCTGACGATTCTCATTTACCTCATCTGACTGTCATAATTTACTCAGAGGTGACATCCGCTCAACAGATAGGGTTCTACCGCCAACCTCCTGGGTCACACCATACAAGATCTAATGGATGAGATTTTACAGGACACCTCGTGATACATCAATGGTCCTTATACCCTCAGGTCATCAGAATCCTATCTCAAGACCTCCGTCGTGATCTCTGATAGCTCTCCTTCTGACAGACTCATATGTGACATCAATGGTTGCAATCTCACCATCTAGTCCTATGATAGATCAACGACCGTCGTTGACTCAGAGTTCCCTCCATTGGAGTCCCAATACAACCTCACACCCGGTCACTCCGACTACCATTTATTCCGACCAATGGTCTAAATCTTCTCGTTATGCCGAATATGTGGCTCGGAACCTCCTTGACTCAAAACACCGGTTTTCTCCTAGTCCACGATTTGATTTAGGACTTAACCATTTCAAGGTTTCTTCTAGGACATCACTATGGTTTAACAGATCTCCTTGGCTCTCGTCCTCACATTGAAACAGACAAGGTAATTTCATCTTGGTTTTGGATGAATATTTTCATATCCTGCAAGATTTCCATTTAAAGGCGGGAGGTTTTCATAGGGCTTAAGGCTCCCTAACTACTCATAAAACTCTCCTTGGCTTCAAGGTGCTCCTATCAATGTCGGGTGAATGTTTTATTCATATCTTGCAATCTTTCCACTCAAAAAATTCTAGTGGTTCCCTATGAAGACCCAATCACAACTTCTCATATCCCTATAATTCCCTGAGCGCGTTCCTTCTTACTCTCTCTGGTTTCCTTTTCTCTTCCCTGCCATGTCTACATCTACACATCTGGTGATGATTTTTCACCTTTGGCCTCTTCTTCTACTAAATCCTTGGGACTCCTGTGGCTGATGTCAGACACAACCTCCAGTCAAGGATACAAATTTTGAAAGGGAAATCTAAGGTGTACTTCTGTCAATTTTTTAACTGACCTTTTTTCTCTTTAAGAAACCCAATCTGTCAGCAATTATAACCGATTCAACCACCAATATTTCTTTTCCATAACTGATCACATGACTCTTGGATGATTCATGCATGTTGCTAGGTTACACATTAAATTTTAAAGTGTAGGCTGGAGCGTTGAGCAAGCTTCCTATTTTATTCATTGAATATTCGCCACTCCCCCTCACCGGTCCACCTCACCGATTCCCACTTCATCAATTCACCTCACCAATCTAGTTGTGATATCGTGGCCAGTACTCAAGGCATTTCCCTTTCAATCAATTTTCTAGTATTTTCTATTAATCAATAGCATAATTACATGCTTCATAATCATATTACATGAAGTCTTAGGATAGTAACAATCATGGGGGAAAACATGGTGTTACATTCCCCTCATCCTTAAAGAAACATCGTCTTTGGTGTTAAAGCACCATATATACACAATTATACATAAAACAAAAATGGGTATGACACTCTCATGGCATCCTCCAGTTCCCAAGTAGCTTCATTTGCTCCAAAGTGCTTCCATTGCACCTTGACCTGCGCGATGGCTCAATTCAAAAGCATTGTTTCTCTCTATCTAGGATGCATTGATGTTTGGGTTGGACTTATCCCTCTGGTTCCACCTATATCATAGTCCAATCAATAACATGATTATAATCATTAATATATTTCTTTAATAAAGATACATGGAACACATTTTGAGCTCTAATAGTAGGTAGAAAATCAAGTCTATATGCTACTAGTCCCACTCTTTTTAGGACTTCAAATAACCCACAATAGTGGGGAAATAACTTAGCACATGTCCCCATCCTTAGGGAAATCCTTGTGGGTTTTACCTAAGACACATATGATCTCCCACTTTGAACTCTTTACGAGTTCTCTTTTTGTATGCATAGCTCTTTTTCCTATCTTGAGCTATTTTCAAATTTTGTCTTACACTGATCATAGCCATTCCATTTCTTTCAACAGTTCTGGTCCAAGTGTGATCTTGTTAACTGGATTGTCCCAACAAATTGGAACTCAACATTTCATTCCATATAGAAACTCAAATGGGCTTATCTTCAATGATTCATGATAACCATTTTTATAAGCAAACTCCACTAGGGGTAGATATTATTGTCGCTACTTGGGTTGATGCATAACACGCATCCTCAACATGTCCTCTAACACTCTATTTACCCTTTCTGTATGACCATATTTATGAGGATGGTAGGCCATGCTAAACTCTAACTGTGTTCCCAAGCCTACAAATTATATTTTCCAAAAATTTGACGTGAACTTAACATCTTTGTCTGATATTAAGGCCTTGGGTAAACCATGCAATCTGGGTAATATTTGTATGCTCTGGAGTAGTGAAATTTTAATTTTCTCGTCTGAATGCGTTGAGGGTATCTCCACATAACATTTCATTTCTTCTTGCTATTGTTCTTAATGGAGTTGGAGAATTATGTATAGTCTTTTTAAACGTTAATGCCAAAAAAAATTTCCAACTTAACAAGAACTGTGACCTAAAAACGAGAAGTCTGGCCCAAAAAGCCCATATTTTTGCATAAAAAAACATGAAAATCAACTCCCAAATAAAAAAATGGTGCTATCGATAGCACCATTTTTTCAAACGGGGTCAAAATTACAACATTTTCAAACATGGTCTTCAAAAATCAGAAAATAGCTCAAAAAAAACCTTAAAATCAACACCAAAATAAATAAAATGATGTTACATATTTTTTTTCTTCAAAACATTAAAATTTTAGATAATTTGAAATTGTGTTTTTAATAGTTGGTACCATTAAAATCAAAACTTCAAAATCAACCATCAAATTGAAAAACACTGCTATCAGTAGCACCCATTCTAAAATTGGGGTATTAAAATGACATATTTTTTTAAAGTGGCAAAATAAATCATTATTACTATAAACAAAATCATAAAGTCAATCCTTAAATGCTTACTTTTTAAATCTTAGTTTATCACTCCAAACACAAGATAAGAAAAAAAGGTGGGAAAAAAACTAAAAAAATTTAAAATTTCCATCGGAAAACAGTAATTTTAAAAATGTGTATATATATTTAAAAAAAAATGATAAAAATCCCTTGAAACTTAAAAAAATACAAAAAAAAATGAGAAAAAAAATACAAAAACAAGTGAAAATTCAATATATATATATATATATATATATATATATATATATATATATATATATATATATATATATATATAAA
>JASDQU010686960.1:10813-39546 GCA_032191745.1 Picea mariana | reverse complement strand
ATTATTCCACAATTAAGCATGGGTTCTCTTACTCCACAAAGCATCTTCCTATGAGGGCTTTCACCATAAGGGGACCACTTTGGAGTTCATCCATATTTACTTCTTATCAACAATGAAAAAACAATAATGAGTCATATTTACATCAAACAATATTGGGTCCATTACCCAAACCTTTGTGCTATGGGTCTTTCTTCAAGGGTTGACATCAATGACAAACAACCTTAATCAACACAAATTACGTCGAAGGTGACCTATCAAACTGTTAACTTGACGGATGACCAGATGCTGGCGATTAGTTACCTATCCTCGTAGGATTCATCCCCTTGCTAAACCATGATCCACCCCTCGGACGTGAAGTAATGTGAGCCATAGATCTGAGGGTATTCATAATTCCCCCTTGACTATTGGATCTACATCATGGTCAGTCCAGCATTGACCACTTCAGAAGAAAATAAGTGTTATAACACCAGAACCCCGAATGTCAGAGTCACGAAGTTAATATAGGTCGTTAGTAGTAGAGGGACGTGTGTCCGCATATCAACGATTATTCGAAAAAATCGAAGTGAAATCGAAAGAGAGTGCAAGTTTCCCAAAGCTCCATGGGTCGGAGAAAATCTTGGTCGTTGGCGCCAGGTGCACATGGCGATAGATCGAGCGTGGTTCAGAGTTCAGCGATTCAGAATATTTGAGTTGTGTTGTGCTTTGGGTCGATAACTCCTGAAGGCCCAAAGGTTAGAGTAGATCTTGACTACCAATTATAGAGGACACATGGACTGTTGATTAAATTCCTTCACGTGTTCGAAGTTTGGAACTCCGAAAGGAAGTGTGGTTCAAGGCATGGAAAGCTCTGAAGCTTAGATGCCATAGAAGAACTGTGGGTCGTCGATCTAAGGATCCTTCAAGACCCCTCTCAACCATTTAATCATGGGGACATTTGTATCACATCGAGAGCACGTGGGGGTCCATGTGTCGAGCAATGGTGATGTCACATGTGGTGGCCTTGTGAAATAGTAAAGAGGTGTCGGTAACCCGAGGAAGGTGCCACATATCTTGCCAGCGTGTTTTGGATTGACAGGTGTCCCTCTAGGAGTGTCCAAACATTGAAACCTAGGGACCCTGGAGCTAGAGTTGTGAGTCGTTGATCTGGGGAGTCCATTGAGAACCACTCTCAATCGTTTGATCAACAAGTGGAAGGATTTGTGTATAGCACTTTGGTCAATTCCTACTCTGGGAGAAAAGGAGTGTGGAGCGGGTAGAACCCCCAAATGTTGAAGTCGTGAAGTGATGAGAGTCGTAGATCCCAGGATGCTTTAGTAACTTTTTTGGACATTGAATATAGATGGTGGTCAGTTCGATGTTGACCACTCCAGAAGTAAAGAGGAGGTTACACATTAGATCCCCCGAACATCAAAGTTGTGTAGTAATGGAGGCCGTAGATATATGGACCTATGTGGACACATATCGACTGTGGGATATGTTAGCACTTTGTAAATTTTGTCCATATGGATCGACAAATGACAGAGGTAACTGTTTCAACCAACTTTAGAGATGAGTCACTAGCCTGCTCAACTCAGAGAGGGCTCTCTCGTGTCACTTGATATTTCTTTGGAAATCAGTGGCTAGATTTGGTTTGTTTTGGGGGTTTTCAATAAAGTCGTTGGCAAGGAAGGGGAGGAACACTCAGGGCTATGGAGTCAAAATTCTGAAAGTGAACGAAAATAATGCATCAGCTAATAGAACTCTTTAGAGGATAAAATCTACACGAGGCAATGAATCTAAGTTATTCTTAAATTTAAATAGAGTGTAGGAAGATAAAGAAAACAAATAGCTGCATCATATCATTACCAAAATGAATTCTAAATTAGTGAAGAAGACAATCAGACAGTTTAAATTGCTTAAGCCAAGAGCATCACAAGATGAATTCTAGGCCTTTAACTCTCCAATTTAAATAGAAGAAAATGTAAATGAACTAACAGGCCATGGGAAATACATACGATGAAAGGAAACAAAGCTCATATCACCACCCTTTATAATCTTTTCATAGAGACTTCAAAATCTTCTACATTTATATTCAATTCAGATTCATAAAATTTACAAATAGAGTCTGATACAACCAAAAGGTGCTCTTGCACTTCTGCTAACATTAATTCATCCAAGCATCCCAATGTTTATACAATTTGTTCACAATGGCTGAAACTGAAGCGTTTCATCTTCTAAAACATTTTCGATTGACAGTTTCGGTATACGAAACGATTTACAATGATCAACAAAAATGCTTGAAAATTATGGACAATTTCTATGACTGTTTGGTTTCCTCCACGCCATCTGTCTCATTCTGGTCTTCTGTTAGATCTCCAAATTTGGTGACAACTGGAGATTACTTATTGGTTCTAGGGATACTTCACTTTGTCTTACCCATCCACACGATTTCTTTCCATTGCGAATCAGAGGGAATTTCGTAATCCATCGTCTCTTTGACCAAAATCTCCAAGTTAATGCACGTGGTGTAGGATATAGTCGGCAAGCCAACCTTCACTGTTTTGAACTTATTCAAAATTTTGAAGTCTGTAGCCAAATACTCTACCAGACTTGGGCCTTTCAGACTTTTTTCTATAGCTTCAAATTTAGAATGGTCCATTATGCACTGAATGAGGATAGAATTGTAGTCTTCTTGATTGTATAATGAACCTTTTACATCCCAAAATGGTGGGAGGCCTTTGATAAACAATTGTTCAAATGCATCCTTAAACTCCTGTATGTTGTGCTCCATTTGCATAGCTTTGTTTTGGACCAATCTGAGCAAGCTATTCTTGGCAATGATCCTCCTGGCCGAAATTATCAACGCAGTCCTATCCTTTACCCCGATAATTTGAAGATCAACAGTTGGCACAGAATTTAGCAAGTCAATAGAATTTTGGGCCCATTCAGAGGGATTCTTGTATAATAATTCATTAACAACAGTACACCTACTCTGAGTCGTGGCATCCACGTTGTCTTTTTCATTTATAAAATTTAGATAAACCATGAATTTAGTGGCCTCTACAGCGATAGAATCCTATATCACATGTGTGGCCCCCTGAAATAGTGTTTTTCCCTTTAACCTGGTTTTCATCTTGCTCATTCTCTCTTGCAAATCTTGATTATCTCTGTGGAGTTGATCCATCTTCTCATCTTTCACTTTTAGCTCTTGTTTCAACTTTTCTATGACCTCTTTGAGACCCTTGATCTCCCCTGTTTTTAATCTTACCTGGGACATAGCTTGTGCCAACCCCTTAGTGCTTGATCCAGCCTCTATATTAGCAGGCATAATGACAGCCATATCAGATGTTGGTACCTATGCCTGTGACCAATTCTCCTTCTCCTTTTCCAACTGCAGCACTTTATATTTGTAATTGAGTGCTTCTTGTCTGAATGTTTCCTTAGCATGTTCCAAAGCAGTCAACTCTGTTGTTTGTGGATGATCTGTAGGGGACATTTTCAGATTTTTCTTTAGGCTTTGGATCATCTTATCTTTCTCATCCAGAGAAGATTTTACCCCTTGAGGGCCTTTAGATTCTAACCTTTTGACCTGTGTCATCCAGGCTTTGTTGGATGCCTTTTCCTGCTTCAATTGTCCATCTAGTTTGAGTGCATGTGTTGTCAATCTTGTAACTCTCAAACCTCAGCTCAGCTAATCCAAATACAGCATGTCGTTGACATTCCTATGGAACTTTACTTTGTCAGGGGCACCAATATTTTCATAGTTCATTTTGATCTCAGACACCTTATCATCATCAACCACTGCTATGTTAAATGTCTTTCTTTCCACATCCCTGACTGAGAGTAAAGAAGCCTTATGTTGGGAAGTCCTCTCTACTTCAAGTAAAATGTCTCTTATTTCACTGTTGGCCATACTTCCCTTCACAACATACTAGTTCATTAAATATTCCTTGGACTGATAGAGTGCCCCAGCTGTCTGTCTAAATATGTGTTTCCTACTACTAAAATCCTTTGTGTTGTTTTCACTTTGTGGCATGCTTCCTGTAACAGCGTCTTCATTCTCGGTTGCACCTTCCACCATCTCCATGCATGTTTTATCTTTGGGCTCTTCTTCTTCCAAGTCGACTATTTGAGATGATGTGATTCTCATTTTCTTGAGAGTATCTTGTTGGCTACTGGCACCCAGGGCCTCTGAACTGCTCCTCTTATTATAGACACTCATTTTAGGATCTTTGAAAACCAACCTAGGGGAAGGTTTTTGTGTTGGGCTCTATTGAGGAGTTGGTTCTGTTTTTTTTGTTTGATAATTCTACAAAGTGACCTCCATATCTACACAGGTTTCTAAATTAGCCAGCTTATCAAATCCTTCAACATGCTCATGTTCATAGGGGCCTTGTTTTCTCACCAATATCCTCTTTGATATGATATGAGTTGGATCATATTTCCTCCCCTGCAACTGTGTGAACCCGAATTCATTGAGTTTGGATTGGATTTGAGGCAAACAGGACTTGTTCTTTACCACAAAGGGCCCAACTATGAAAGTAATCCTTGTGTGCTTTCAAAAAATTCTTTGTCTCTGAGATGATCCTTTGTCTTATAAACTCTAAAGAAAAGATTCTGGGAGTCAGAAAGACTGGTAAAATATAAGGTCCTTCCTGATATCCATATACCCAGTTCACAGTAGATTGTATGAACAACATCCAATCTCCTATCTTACTCTTTGGATTTGGTTGTAAAGAGATTTTCATTTCCTATGGAACCCTTGGCAGATTTGAACCAAAAATAAGACTTTACACCCTAGACATAATATTATTGATGGAAATAAGCATGGTGATCCTTTTACACTCAGTCGAAATAAATGTTGTCTCAGGAAATTCGGTTTTGCTAGATTCCAGAAACATTCTCAGCAAGTGCATGTAGTATCTAAAGTGTCTCAATGAATTGAAGTTGACCAGCTATTGATGCATATTGTCGGCAATAAATTTGTCAAAACTGACACTGACTGACTGACCAGACTCTGACATAAAGAAAATTAACAGGAAACCTAACATGACTTCTACCACAAACTTGTCATTGTCCAACCCTAAAATTTGACTTAGAAGAGAACAATCCCACTAGACTTCGATGACCATGATGCTTACACTGGCAAGCAACGACAAACTCTCTTAATGGTGTTCAGGCTTGATAATGGTCTGCAGAAACATGTTTTTTACTTCTGGTGGGCACTCTCTATAAATTGTGATCATTTTTTGTTCCTCAAAGGGCTCTGACAATGTGGGGGAGGACTCTGGTATACTGAGGGTGTGCCGGAGCGATGGACTGTCTATTTCACATAAAACCTTTGACCCTAATTTATTCAAAAATGACTCTTTCTTCCTAAGAATATCGCTCTGCACACCAGCTTACAAATTCAGGGAAAGGAAATACTATTTTTATGATGTAAGGTGTGATGGAGGCTTGAGCCGCTTCGAGGAAAGGTATGCGCATTCCAACATTGTCTAACAAATTTGATCTGGATATAGAAACGGGCAAAACAGTTATCACTGTGTCGAAAATGTCAAAGTCTCTGTCAATTAGGGATTCTTCTTTGGAGGAGATGTCTTGTTCATTCACAGATAAAACAACAAGATTAGTGGCCATGGTGAAAAATACTTGTTAAGTGGTGAAGGAAGCATGAATCTGATTCAGTTATGAGCTTGATTTTCAAATGGATTCTTTACGCCAATTTCTGAATGTTTGAATGCTTCAAAATATCATAAAATAATGTCAAGAGTCCTCCTTTTATACTTTTCTATCAACATAAGGGGTTGGAGAAAATGGTTTTAGGTAGACCTCTTTTCACCTTGATGTGTCTCTGAGGGTGCCACGCATCCATGATTTAAACCATGGTAGTTTTCCCTAGCCTACCATCAACTGATTAATCTTTGTGCTACTTCAATAGTCGATATGAGTTTCATTCATTTATCTGGCTCGCTCTAAGATCTATGGTCCACCTTGACCCAACAACTTTCGACATTGGGGGTTGGAGAAAATGGTTTTAGGTAGACCACTTTTCACCCCGATGTGCCTTTGAGGGCGCCACGCATCCATGATTTAAACCACGATAGTTTTCCCCGACCTGCCTTTGAATAATTATCTTCTATAATGTTTCATTCTCCGATATTTTCCTTAGCCATTGATCCGAGCTGCTTCAAGATCGACTGTCCACTGAGTCCTACCTCTCACGCCTACGCTATATTTGTCTGCATGCCACCATACGAGACTTTATCCCCCAAACTATCACACTTCCATAGAGATGTGGATTTTCGCTAAATCTTTGAGACTTGGATCCTGATCAGAAAAATGTTATGATGATAACATAGGCTCCAACTGGGGATGCTATCCTCCCTACAAGGTAGAAAAGAACTAAAGAATAAGTGCCTACCCATTGGGTTGTGGTCTATTAATGTGATCTGAATCTGCTGATCTTTATTCAAAAATTAAAATCTTCCTAGCAAAGCTCAGGGCCTTCACCTCGGGCTTCAACCATGTTGTTTTTATTTCAATATTTCATGCGTAAAGGAAAAAGTAAAATGGTTATATACAATGAATGGTGGGGTGATGAATTTTCAAACAATGTAATGCTTGAGGAACCTTCCATTTACATGCCCTTCTCCAACAAGTTCTCCATTACTTTATTCTAACAAATAGGCATTTCTCCCATGGTAAGTTGCAATTTTGAATGGACCCAGCCATAGGTTATCAAATTTCCCATGTTTACCCTTATCTTCATTTCTGGCATCCCATTTTAGTACCCAGTCTCCTAGTTCGAAGTCATCCACCTTGGTACATCTGTCAAAAGCTTCTTTGATCTTGTCTTGACGTAGTTGGGCATTATTGAAGGTCTTTTCTCTGGTCTGTTGTACGCGGATGAGCTCATCCTCTCTTCTATGACCGGCATTCATTTATGCTTCTTGCTCCTGTAACAACTTCATCACTGGAAATCCCAATGTAGTAGGAAAGATAGCTTATGTACTGTAAACAATATGGAAAGGAGATGTGGTAATATATCTCTTTGGGGATATTCTGTTAGCCCACAGTGCGTGAATGAACTTTTTGTTCCACGCCTTTTTATTTTCTTGCAGCAATTTTTTGATGATTTTGACCAAGATTTTATTCAAAGACTCATCCAACCCATTCCCTTGAGGGTAATATGACGTGGAATGACCAAGGGTGATGTTGTAATCGCTGCAGAATTTATCCAATTTTTTAGACTTGAAGGCTGCTGCATTGTCTATTATAATCTTGATTGGGCATTCGAATCTGGATAGGATATTGTCTTCTAGGAATTGAATGATAACATCATCTGTAACATGTCTAGTGCGAACAACCTCGATCCACTTAGTAAAGTAATCTGTTGCAGTCAGGATCCATTTGTGTTGAGCCGAGGACAATGGACATATCTCCCCTATGAAATCCAAGCCCCTCTATCTGAAAGGAGCTTCTACTGAAATGGTTTTTAGTGGCAGAAACTACAATTTTCCTTTCCCATCGAAGATTTGACATTCATGGCACTTTGAAAATTCTTTATAAACATCAGGAAAAATACTAGGCCAATAAAAACCAGCTCTCAAAATTTTGTGCACAGTTGTCTTCCAATAATGATGACCTCCACAGTCACCTTTATGGAACTCTCTGATAATTTTCTCTGCTTCCTCTTCTATCAAACAACTCAATAAAATCCCCCCAGGATCCTTCCAGTACAACAATTCATTTACTATACAAAATTTTGTTGCCTTCAGTTTCAAGAATCTAGATTTTCTTTTACTGTATTCAAGAGGAACCTACAAATTCTTCAACACAACGATGATATCCGAATACCATGTAGAGTCAAGAAATTTCTGAGATATTTGTGGAGTCGCCCTTTCTTCCTCTACTGTATTTTTTGACATATCTGCAGTGAATTTTATTCCCAAGAGTTCGCAGTTTGTTTGTGCCATCGGTCTAGTGAGTCCATGTCCTTTTATTAACTTTGTGGGCTTGATTTCAATATCATATTCTAATAGCACTGCAATCCATTTTCCTCTCTTTCCTTCAGGATCGGGCTGTGTCAAGATGTCTTTCACTTAGTTGCTGGGAACATAAGCATTGTATGTGAATGTAGAATGTAGACCCTGAATTCTTTCAATGCCTTGACCAAAGCATACACTTTCTTCTCCATGATGTCATATTTCAAAGGAGCATCTCTCAATGTCTTATTGTAGTATGCTACGGGCTTCTCGAAATTTTGGTCATCCTTCTGGAGTAATACACCTGCAATTGTGTGTTCTAAGGCAAAAGAGAATAGTATGAAGTCTCTCTCAAAATTTGGATTGGCCAGTACAAGAGAATTTGTCAATGCAACCTTAATGTCTTCAAAAGATTTTCTAGCCTCATGAATCCACTTGATTTCATTTTCCTTCTTTAGCATGTTGGTGATATTCTTTATGATTTCAGCTAAATTAGGAATGAATCTCCTCAGAAAATTTACCTTTCCTAGGAAGGATTGTACTTCCATTTTTCTTCTGGGTATGACAATTTTCAAGATCCCCTCAAATCTGCTTGGGTCTACCTTTATCCCTTCCTTCGAAATAATGTTCCCTAGGAGCTTTCCTTCTTCCATGGAAAAATTTGTCTTTTTCGGATTCAATGATATACCAAATTTCTTGCACTTTTCAAACTGCCTCCTGAGATGCTTGATATGTTCTTCATCTGAGGCAAAATACACGGTAATGTCATTAAGGTATATAAAAATAATTTTTTCTTTTTCATCGGCAAAAGCTATGTCCATAGCTCTCTAAAACGTTGCCCCTGCACTCATAAGTCCAAATGGAATTTTGGCGTACATGAATGTTCCCCATGGTGTGGTGAATGTTGTCTTTTCTTGATCGTCAGGGTGTACCATGATCTGGTTGTATCCCGAGAAACCATCTAACATTGACATCTTTTGAGAGTCCACCACCTTCTATAAAATATGATCCATTTTGGGCAATGGGTAGTTATCTTTAAGAGATACCTTATTCAGGTTCCTGAAGTCCACACACAATTTAATCTCTCTACTCTTTTTTCTAACTAGCACCAGATTTTCCACCCATTTGGAAAACCTTAGGGACACTATGAATTTTGCTTCAAATAGTTTCTTTACTTCTTTCTCTATCAATGGTAATAGTAGAGGGTTTGTTAATCTTAATTTCTATTTGAATGGCTTGTCATCTTCCTTTATTGGGATAACATGCTGGATTATACTAGTATCATAAACTTTCAACTCATCATAGCTCCAAGAAAATACATCAAGGAATTCCTTCATTAAATTTACATACCTTTATTTGACTTCAGGACTGAGCTTTCTACACATCTTAACAATCTTTGGATCTTCCATAGTTCCAATATTACATTCTTCCACATCCCCTTCATTTACTGTAATCTTTGGACTTCTGGCCACGTCGTTATTATCAAAAAAAAATTCTAATGGTACCAAGCCTTTGGGGATGATGTTGATTTTTAGTTGTACAATATCTCTGCCAACAATCTGATTGTCAAAATATCCTTCTTTTTTGAAAGTAGCTACATCCACCTCATCATCGCAATATTCATAATCAATGTTTGAATTCTCAAACTCATTTTCCATTTTGAGGAAACTTTCTATCTGTTTGTCGTTCTCGAAGACTTTCCAGTGCTTCATATTGTCTGGTACTACTGGCCAATACTTGACTTCAACCTTGTATATTTTTTCAGGTAAAATTGGGACTTCGAACACCACTGCTGAAGTAGCTAAGGCATCAACAACCTAATTTTGCTCTCTTGGAATTGTTGAAAGATTGCATTCTGAAAATTTCTCAAGGAGGTCTAGTACCAAATTTCTGTAAGCCCTGAGTCTGGGGTGTTTTTCTTGGTAGATGCCTTTGATCTGATTTATGCTAAGCTTAGAGTCTCCAAGTACAGTAATTCTTTTGGCACCTAATTTTTCCAAAACCTTCAACCCCAATATTAACGCTTCATACTCAACCATATTATTGCTACATTCAAAAAAAAATTGTAAGAGCATAATTTTGAATCTCCTTTGGGATGATTTCTCCATACGCCAGCTCCATCTCCTTCTATGCATGTAGCTCCGTCAAAATTCATTTTCCATATCTGATCCTCTGCATCACCTTGTTGATCTGAAAATTCCTCCATCTGTTGTTCAATCACACCTTTGTCGGCCAGGACGATTTTTGTTTCTTCTTCTCCAAAGCACAGGTCATTGAAGAAAATGGAGGACCCCAACTCAGTACTCACTGAGTAGATAGGATGATTGGTAGGTTGTGATTTGTTGCTGACCATATATTTAAGTAAAACCTCCCTGTACAATCTTTTGTCTTGACCAAAGACAGGAATAGTGGCATATGACATGTCCATCTGGAGGGTTCCTTTTAGTTTTGCAGCCCATGACCTGGACAACAGCATGCCAAATTTTGGAGGGATATCAGCAACCACTACATCCATCACCATATTCTTCACTAGGATTTGTGCCAGAGAAACCACCATGTCTTTGATCATGCCAATTCATTTCACCTTTCTTGAATCAAAGGAGAATAAATCTTTAGAAGGTATTGTGACATCAAGACCTAATTAGTCCATGACCACTTTGGGCATTAGGTTGTGAGATTCTCCAGAGTCTAGCATAGCATTGTGTAGAGTCATGTCGTGGATTTTCAAGCTGACATAAAAAGGAGGGACTTCTTCATTTTCACTACATTCTTATACTCTTGGCCCAAATAGGATGGTTGGGTGATCATCTTGTATGTTCAGGATGTCAAAGGTTTGTCTCATTTTAAGCATCTTGATGATCTAATTTCTATATTCTTTATTCCTGATCAATTCATTAAATGGTACCAAAAATTTTATCTTAGCCATCTCACTTTCAAAATCAAAAGAGGATGGAGTTTTTTCTACCTCTTTGGTGACCATTTCTCTTCTAGTTAATATCTTCTTCTGAGGTTCTTCTTTCTGCTTCCCCTTTTCCACAGTATCCTTTGTAGCAGAATCTTTCATAGTGGAGTCCTTTGCAGCTGAATCTTTTCCAGTGAAATATTTTTGGGGCTGACTATAAGAAGGTATATTATTTTCAACTTCTTTGGTGGGATTCCCCTTTGGAAGATTACCCTTTGGAGGGTTTGGAGGTACTTTTTGATTTTGGAGGTTATATTTCCTTTGGAATTGCATGATGGTGGTTTACAATCTAGTCTCATAATCTTCTCTTTCTACTGATACCCTTTCCTCTTCATCTTGCAGAAAGATCTCACTTGCATCCATGAATTGGTCGTGCTCTTCTTTGGTCAGAAATACCTCAGTTTCTTTATCATCACAACAGTTCATGTTGTCTTCAAAATATCCATCATAATCTTCATTCACATAATTATTTTGAAAAGGAGGCCTTATCTGTTGTTCCCCCTAATTTCCTTGGTTCCCTTGATTTGCCTGATTTCCCTAATTTGCATGATCTGCTTGAGCTATCTAATTCCCCTAGTTTCTCTTCTCTCTTTGTCTAATCTGTGGAATGGATGGTCTTCTCAGATTTCTAGGTGGACCATCAGCCTGTTCACTAGGGTTAGGTATGTTACCCAGGGCTAATCTCTCCATCATATGCTCCATGTTTCTCATCATTACTTCAAATATTTCCTCTGATGTTTGTGATGTTGAAGGTTGTGATTTATCTTGGGTTTTGTTTGGGTCCCTTACAGAGTTAGGTTTCATCTTCCCTGAAGCCATCAGTTTCACTTCTACCTCTATGGCATCTGTTGTTATATAATCCAATGTGGCAGATCTTCTATCTCTTAATAATAAAGAAAATGCACTTTCAAAAGAATCAACATATTTGAGCTAAGAAGCCTTAGGGGGGGGTTTACTTCTTCAGGAATAACATTATATACTTTCATGAATCTAGTTGAAACTCCTGCACCGTTTCATCAGATGATCTCTTCATATTGTTGTACTGGGTCAACAACTGAAGGGGATTTTTCTTATCCCCCCATTTTGAAAGGAAGCTTGTTTCAAAGGCTTCGAAATCTGCGATACTACCTGGTGCAAGGGCTCTGAACCACTTCCTCACATCTCCTGCAAGACTTTGTGTAAACAACCACATTTTTACATATCCAAAATCCACTTCTTCCAATTCTATGAAATCATTGAACCAGCCTAGATGCTTCTAAGCTGATATATTACCTTCAGCGTCATATAGTTTGATCCTTAGGTTTTAGTCTTGAGGGAAATCATGCAATTAAGCAAGCAGTATGAGAGGAGAAAATCTGGCTGCCATGGTTGTTGTGAGGGTTCGGAGAGGATGTTGGTTTCGAAAAGGGGCCACTATAGGCCTGAAAGACGCGGCTAGAATCAAATCTTGGAATCTCTTTTCGTCAAAGATGGTCTCATCTAAACGAGATTCAGATTTAGTTCTGAACAGGGATTTTTCAAATTTCAGGTCAAACTCAAGGTCTTCGATACTAGTCAATCTGTCCTTGGGTAAAGAAAAATAATGGTCTAGACGCAACACGGGGGTTACTGACTTTTCTTTTCTTTTATGTATGATCTTTTCAGGGTCAAACACAAGGATTACAGGTTCAGGGTCTTGGTTTCTCCTGGTGTGAATTCTCTTAGGAGCTAGGATTTCTATCTCACACAGTGAAGTGCAACTAGTCTTTAAGTAATGGAGTCACCGGGGTAAAAATAATCTCAACCAATAAGGTATTTGATCCACTGTCATCCTCAGGGATCAAACTAAATCTTTAAGTCATTTTCCCAGGGAAAAATTTTCAATTTTGTCCCCGGCAACGGCGCCAGAATGTTAGCACTCTGTAATTTTGTCCAGGTGGATAGACAAACGATAGAGGTAATTGTTTAAACCAACTTTCGAGTTGAGTCACTAGCCTGCTCAACTCAGAGAGGGCTCTCTCGTGTCACTTGATATTTCTTTGGAAATTAGTGGCTAGATTTGGTTTGTTTTGGGGGTTTTTAATAAAGTCGCTGGCAAGGAAGGGGAGGAACACTCAGGGATATGGAGTCAAAATTATGAAAGTGAACAAAAACAATGCATCAACTAATAGAACTCTCTAGAGGATAAAGGCTAAGCGAGGCGATGAATCTGAGTTATTCTTAAATTTAAATAGAGTTTAGGAAGATAAAGAAAACAAATAACTGCATTAGATCATTACCCAAATGAATTCTTAATTAGTTAAGAAGACAATCACATAGTTTAAATTGCTTAAGCCAAGAGCATCACAAGATGAATTTTGGGCCTTCAACTATGAACCTTACTTTGTCAGGGACACCAATATTTTCATAGTGCATTTTGATCTCAGACCCCTTATCATCATCAGCCACTGCTATGTCAAACATCTTTCTTTCCACATCCCTGACTGAGAGTAAAGAAGCCTTATGACGGGAAGTTTTCTCTACTTCAGGTAAAAGGTCTCTTATTTCACTTTTGGCCATACTTCCCTTCACAACATACTAGTTCATTAAATCTTCCTTGGAATGATAGTTTGCCCCAGGTGTCTGGCTAAACATGTGTTTCCTACTGCTAAAAACCTTTGTCTTGTTTTCACTTTGTGGAATGCTTCATGTAACATCTTCTTCATTCTCAGTTGCACCTTCCACCATCTCCATGCATTTTTCTCTTTGGGATCTTCTTCTTCCAGGTCGACTATTTGAGATGATGTGATTCTCATTTTCTTGAGAGTATCATGATGGCTACTGGCACCCAAGGCCTTCGAACTACTCCTCTCATTATAGACACTCATTTTAGCAGCTTTGACAGCCAATCTAGAGGAAGGTTTATGTGTTGGGCTCTGCTGAGGAGATGGTTCTATTTGTTTTGTCTGATCATGCTGCAAAGTGACCTCCATATCTACACAGGTTTCTAAATTACCCAGCTTATTGAATCCTTCAACATGTTGATGTTCATAGGGGCCTTGTTTTCTCGCCAATCTCCTCTTTGATATGATCTTATGTGGATCATATTTCCTCCCCTGCAACTGTGTGAACCTGAATTCACTGAGTTTGGATTGGATCTAAGGCAAACAAGACTTGTTCTTTACCACAATAGTTCCAACTATGAAAGGAAACTTTAAGTTAGAAGCCTTGTGCGCTTTCAAAAAATGCTATGTCTCTAAGATGATCCTTTGTCTTATGAACTCTAAAGCAAAGATTCTGGGAGTCAGAAAGGCGAGTAAAAGATAATATCCTTCCTTATAGCCATATACCCATATCACAGTAGATTGTATGAACAACATCCAATCTCCTATCTTTCTCTTTAGATTTGGCTGTAAAGAGATTTTCATTTCCTCCAGAACCCTTGGCAGATCAGAACCGAAAATAAGACTGTACACCCTGGACATAATCTTGTTGATGAAAATAAGCATGGTGATCCTCTTACACTCAGTCGAAATAAGTGTGGTCTCACAAAATTCATTTTTGTTGGATTACAGAAACATTCTCAGCAAGTGCGTGTAGTATCTGAAGTGTCTCAATGAATTGAAGTTTACCAGTTGTTGATCCATATTGTGAGCAATAAATTTGTCAAAACTAACACAGACCGACTGACCAGACTCTGACATAAAGAAAATTAATAGAAAACCTAACATGACTTCTACCACAAACTTTTCATTGTCCAACCCTAAAATTTGACTTAGCAGAGAACAAGCCCACTGGAATTCGATGACAATGATGCTTACATTGGCAGGAAACGACAAACTCTCTGAATGGTGTTTAGGCTTGAAAATGGTCTACAGAAACAGGGTTTTTAATTCTGGTGGGAACTCTCTATAAATTGTGATCATTTTTTGTTCCTTAAAGGGCTCTGACACTGTGGGGGAGGACTCTGGTATAATGAGGGTGTGTCGGAGCAATGGACTGTCTATTTCACATAAAACCTTTGACCCTAATTTATTAAAAATGACTCGTTCTTCCTGATAATATCACTCTGCACACCAGCTTACAAATTCCAGGAAAGGAAAGACTACTTCTACGACGTAAGGGGTGATGGAGGCTTGAGCCGCTTCAAGGAAAGGTATGTGCATTCCAACATTGTATAACAAATTCATTCTAGATACAGAAACGGGCAAAAATATTATCTCTGTGTCGGAAACGTTGGAGTCTCTTTCAATTAGGGCTTCTTCTCTAGAGGAGATGTCTTGTTCATTCAAAGATAAAACAACAGGATTAGTGTCCATGGTGAAAAATACCTCTTAAGTGGCGAAGGAAGCATGAATCTGATTCAGTTATGAGCTTGATTTTCAAATGGATGCTTTGCACCAATTTTCGAACATTTGAATGCTTCAAAATATCATAAAATAATGTTAGGGGTCCTCCTTTTATTATTTCCTATCGACATCGGGGGTTAGAGAAAATGGTTTTAGGCAGACCACTTTTTGCCTCAATGTGTCTCTAAGGGTACCATACATCCATGATTTAAACCCTGGTAGTCTTCCCCGGCCCACCCTCGAATGATTAATCTTTGCGCTACTTAAATCATCGATATGAGTTTCAGCCATTGATGTGGCTCGCTCTAAGATCTATAGTCCACCTTGACCCAACAACTTTCGACATCGGGTGTTGGAGAAAATAGTTTTAGGTAGATGACTTTTCTCCCCGATGTGCCTCTGAGGCCACCACGTGTCCACGATTTAAACCACGGCAGTTTTCCCTGACCCGCCTTTGAATAATTATCTTCTGTGTTGTTTTATTCTATGATATGTGCCTTAGCCATTGATCCAGGTTGCTTCAAGATCGATGGTTCACTGAGTCCTACCTCTCGCGCCTCTGCTATATTTGTCTGCATGCTGCCATAAGAGACTTTATCCCCCAAACTATCACACTTCCATAGCGATGTGGATTTTCGCTAAATCTCCAAGACTTGGATCCTGATCCGAAAAATGTTATGATGATAACAGGATACAAGGGGTGTTGGAAGGCTGTCAGTCCAGAGTGGCATGGCATGCTGATGTCACCCAGGGTGACATGGCCCCACAATCGACATGCCACATGTCATCTTGATTCATGCCTTTCAGAGACCTTATGAGCCCATTAGAATGTGACATGTGTCACCCATTGATGGGGCCATGTGTCATCTATGCCCTTGCCACATGTCATCCCCCTGGCACATGCTTGCATGGCCTAATAGCTAGTGGAGTACCCAGAACCACCGGGAGTTTGGTACTTTGGGAAAATTGGGGTGCTAGAACGTTGGGGATTAACTCGGTTGAAGGACCAGACCCACCTGTCCCTACCCCTTCATTTAATTCGTTGCCACATGTAATGGTGGACCCTTCGGGAGTCCGCAAATTCGGGACTCTGGAAGTTTGGAGTGGTGTGATTAAATAAGATAAATGGTTCAAAGGCCGTAGCTACATGGTAGGATTCTGGGAGTTTGGGACTCCATAGGATATACATGTAGAAAGATAAAGGGGCGTTCAATGCTAAAGCACAAAACATTGAATTCCTGTAAGCCTATGTGTTAAACTAGGACATTGTTTCACCATTGAATTTAATGGTGGATGTATTTCCACCAATAGATGCGGAAGCATTGAAAAATTTGAGACTTCGGGGAACTTGGTATTGTACG
This sequence comes from Picea mariana, assembly GCA_032191745.1. NCBI lineage: Eukaryota > Viridiplantae > Streptophyta > Pinopsida > Pinales > Pinaceae > Picea > Picea mariana. The sequence continues at coordinate 22,949 of JASDQU010686960.1, read as the reverse complement.
AATGAGACAGACCCGCATGGATGCCACGTGGCCTTTGACCAATGACGACTAAAGATCTTCGTAAGGGCATAATGTTCGATCCAAAGCTCGTATTTGAGCATGGTAATAGTCGTTGGAAAGATCTTGATGAGAAAAAGGTGATGGAAACCTCGGGAAGAGGATTCGAGATGATTAAGGAAAGTGAATTTTGATGCCCCATCCATTAAAAAGGTACTTAAGGGGTTGGGTGTGTTACACATGGCAAGATATAAGTATGGACTTTGTTTTGGGACTGCCTAGGATGCATAGCAGTCATGATTTTTTGATGGTTGCAATGGATAAATTTTCAAAGATGGCACATTTCACAGCATGGAAAAAACTAGTGATGTTACTAAAGTGGTTCTTTTATTTTTCAAAGATATTGTGAGATTATATGGACTTCCAAAAAGTATCACTTCTGACATGGATACGATATTTATAAGGCATTTTTGGAGGATACTTTGGAAAAATATGGATTCCAAATTGTTGTATAGCTCTCCATATCATCCTCAAATGGATGGACAGACCAAGGTCATGAACCAAATTCTTGGAAATCTATTAATTAGTTTGAGTGGGAAGAAGTCAGGACAATGGGATTTGATCTTAGCGCAGGATAAATTTTCTTATAACGATTTCGTTAAAAAATATGTAGGAAAGAGTCCATTTCAGATTGTTTATGGTAGTTCACCAAAAGGAGTTATTTATTTGGTTAAATTGTCAAATATGGAAGACAAAAGGAGGGTTAATGCATGTGTGTTTTCCAAGAGAATATAGGAAATGCGTGAGCAGGACATGAGGAACCTAGAAAAGAGAAATATTAGATATAAATGGAAAGAAAATTTATGAAGAAGAAAAAAAAAATTGAAGAAGGAGAGCTAGCAGTGGCACATTTTAGGAAATAGAGATTTCCTGGAGATACATATAGTAAACTAAAGTACAATAAGATTGTACCATGTCGAATTTTGAGAATAATTTATGATAATGCATATAAGTTAGAGTTGACGAAAGATCTTGGCATTTCTATAATATTCAATGTGGCCGAATTGTATGAGTTTCATGAGGGAGAAGAGAATGATGAACAAGTTAACTTGATTGAATGGAAGAAACGGATACTTGTTAAAACAGCTGGAGAATTAGAGAAAATATTAGAGAAGAGGGTTAGCAAGAGGACCGAGAATAAGGAATATTACGAGTACCTAGTTAAGTGGAAAAATAGGAGTTCTAAAGATGCATCATGGGTTTTTGAGAAAAGGAGATGACATGCCTATGAGAATATCCATCCTCTGTATAATCTATCCTTACCACCACATCCGTTGGAGCTCATTTTTTCTTACCGAGGATATCTGATGCAAGATCATCTTTGGCCTCAAGTAATCTGCATCAACCAAAAACATTTCAATTTCAAGTTGGCAAATGTGGGGTGAATAAATGTTGTAACTCTAGTTGTTGCAACACATCGAATGTTGCAAATCCAGTTGTTGCAAATCCAGTTGTTGCAACATGCTGCTAAATTTTAGTTGTTGCAACAAGATGCCACATTTCCATTTGTTGCAACATGATGCTAAAATTCAGTTGATGCAACACTATGCACAATTTTAGTTGTTGCAACACCATGAAGCTTTACAACCCAAAGGAGCGTAAAGCCAGCTAAGTGGTTGTTGGTTATGACATGGCATATTCTATGTGGATTGGGTGGACTTTGTGGAAAATGATGGACAAACTAAAGAGGAGGCGATTGGATGGAAACGGAGAGGAAGTTGGGCCATTGAAACTACTTAGCATCCAAATCATCTTGGGAAGAAAAGAAAGAAAAGGTTGGGGGTGTCGGGAAATTTGATTGCTTAATTGTTTCTCATTAAATTATCAATCTGGGAGCTCGTAAGCTTGTGAGACACTGGAACTATATGTGCATGAATGGGAAACTAAACTAATCCTACTAAATTCAAAATGCAATTCACTCGATAAATCATTTCCAGGAGTCAAGACTTAACAACTCTCGTAGTTTTTCCAAGCATAAACCAAATCAAATAAATCTTACAATATAAAACCTAATCCATAAATAGCATAGTCATAGATTTGAGTCTTATGGATTCACAACTCTTTCAAGATCTTAGGGTTAACAACTTCCTAAAATTTTTGGAAACAAACCACACACAACCATTAACACACTTGGACAAAATTTAAAAGAAAGAAGATAAATAAAATGCATAAGCAAATTAAGCAATCAAATCTTCAAAGTAAAATCAATAAATTTAAACCATCACATCAATCTTAAGGAAAATAAACACACCATACTTGTATTTAATGAAGAAAGCTAACTACAAGATAAAATTACACAAATAAAATAAAGAACCACCATTCTCTCATGGAGCAAGCTATTTCTCCTAGGAATTCATGGCAGGAAATTAAACTATGGAATCATAGAATTTAATCAAGTCATAAAACAAAATAAAATTTCATACTTACAATCCATATAAGAGAAAATATTGAAATGTTTTATTCACTCCATCATGAATTGGACATTTCCTCCAAGAGTCCTCCCCTTGGACCAGAGAAGGCACTCTTATTTATACATGACTTTTCTTTGAAAATAGGATAAGAAACTAATAAATTAAGATCCATTTTTCTCTCTTGTGGTTACAACCATTTACTAATAAGTAAAAACTAAAAACCAACAAGTAAACAATTACAAGACTTTTTCTAATAATTCAAAACAATTCACACTAATCTTGTATATAGTCCAAGATTCTTTCCACATCCAAGATAGTTTATGATGATCCAAATCCATGAAAAATATTCAATGGTTGTAGAAGAAATTCTGATTTGAAGCTATGTAGTAAAAGTAAAATTCAGACTTTGAACACCACTGCTGAAGTAGCTAAGGCATCAACAACCTAAATTTTGTTCTCTTGGAATTGCTGAAAGATTGCATTCTGAAAATTTCTCAAGGAGGTCTAGTACCAAATTTCTGTAAGCCCTGAGTCTGGGGTGTTTTTCTTGGTAGATGACTTTGATCTGATTTATGCTAAGCTCAGAGTCTCCAAGTACAGTAATTCTTTTGGCACCTAATTCTTCCAAAACCTTCAACCCCAATATTAATGCTTCATACTCAACCATATTATTGGCACATTCAAAAAAAAATTGTAAGAGCATAATTTTGCATCTCCTTTGTGATGATTTCTCCATACGCCAGCTCCATCTCCTTCTATCTATGCAGCTCCATCAAAATTCATTTTCCATATCAAATCCTCTGCATCACCTTGTTGTTCTAAAATTCCTCCATCTGTTGTTCAATCACACCTTTGTCAGCCAGGACAATTTATGTTTCTTCTTCTCCACAGCATAGGTCATTGAAGAAAATAGAGGACCCCAACTCAGTACTCACTAAGTAGATAGGATGATTGGTAGGTTGTGATTTGTTGTTGACCATATATTTAAGCAAAACCTCCCTGTACAATCTTCTTCCTTGACCAAAGACAGGAATAGTGGCATATGACATGTCCATCTAGAGGGTTCCTTTTAGTTTTGCAGCCCATGACCTGGACAATAGCATGCCAAATTTTGGAGGGATATCAGCGACCACTACATCCATCACCATATTCTTCACTGGGATTTGTGCCAGAGAAACCACCATGTCTTTGATCATGCCAAGGAATTTCACCTTTCTTGAATCAAAGGAGAATAAATCTTTAGAAGGTATTGTGACATCAAGACCTAATTAGTCCATGACCACTTTGGGCATTAGGTTGTGATATGCTCCAGAGTCTAGCATAGCATTGTGTAGAGTCATGTCGTGGATTTTCAAGATGACATAAAAAGGAGGGACTTCTTCATTTTCACTACAGTCTTCTACTCTTGGCCCAAATAGGATGGCTGGGTGATCATCTTGTATGTTCAGGGTGTCAAAGATTTGTCTCATTTTAAGCATCTTGATGATCTAATTTCTATATTCTTTATTCCTGATCAATTCATTAAATGGTACCAAAATTTTTATCTTAGCCATCTCACTTTCAAAATCAAAAGAGGATGGAGTTTTTTCTACCTCTTTGGTGACCATTTCTCTTCTAGTTAATATCTTCTTCTGAGGTTCTTCTTTCTGCTTCCCCTTTTCCATAGTATCCTTTGCAGTAGAATCTTTCATAGTGGAGTCCTTTGCAGCTGAATCTTTTCCAGTGAAATATTTTTGGGGCTGACTATAAGAAGGTATATTATTCTCAACTTCTTTGGTGGGATTCCCCTTTGGAAGATTACCCTTTGGAGGGTTTGGAGGTACTTTTTGATTTCGGAGGTTATATTTCCTTTGGAATTGCATGATGGTGGTTTTCAATCTAGTCTCATAATCTTCTCTTTCTATTGACACCCTTTCCTCTTCATCTTGCACAAAGATCTCACTTGCATCCATGAACTGGTCGTGCTCTTCTTTGGTCAGAAATACCTCAGTTTATTTATCATCACAATAGTTCATGCTGTCTTCAAAATATCCATCGTAATATTCATTCACATAATTATTTTGAAAAGGAGGCCTTATCTATTGTTCCCCCTAATTTCCTTGGTTCCCTTGATTTGCCTGATTTGCCTAATTTGCATGATCTGCTTGAGCTGTCTAATTCCCCTAGTTTCTCTTCTCTCTTTGTCTAATCTGCGGAATGGATGGTCTTCTCAAATTTCTAGGTGGACCATCAGCCTATTCACTAGGGTTAGGTATGTTACCCAGGGCCAATCTCTCCATCATCTGCTCCATGTTTCTCATCATTACTTCAAATATTTCCTCTGATGTTTGTGATGTTGAAGGTTGTGCTTTATCTTGGGTTTTGTTTGGGTCCCTTCCAGAGTTAGGTTTCATCTTCCCTGAAGCCATCAATTTTACTTCTACCTCTATGACATCTGTTGTTATATAATCCAATGTGGCAGATCTTCTTTCTCTTAATAATAAAGCAAAGTCACTTTCAAAAGAATCAACATATTTGAACTAAGCAGCCTTAGGGGGGGTTTTACTTCATCGGGAATAGCATTATATACTTTCATGAATCTAGCTGAAAACTCCTGCACCGTTTCATCAGATGATCTCTTCATATTGTTGTACTGGGTCAACAACCGAAGGGGATTTTTCTTATCCCCCCATTTTGCAAGGAAGCTTGTTTCAAAGGCTTCGAAATCTGTGATACTACCTGGTGCAAGGGCTCTGAACCACTTCCTCACATCTCCCGCAAGACTTTGTGTTAACGACCACATTTTTACATATCCAAAATCCACTTCTTCAGTCTATGAAATCATGGAACCAGCCTAGATGCTTCTAAGATGATATATTACCTTCAGCGTCATATAGTTTGATCTTTAGGTTTTAGTCTTGAGGTAAATCATGCAATTGAGCAGGCAATATGAGGGGAGAAAATCCGGCTGCCATGGTTGTTGTGAGGGTTCAGAGAGGATGTTGGTTTCGAACAGGGGTCACTATAGGCCCAAAAGACGTGGCTAGAATCAGATCTTGGAATCTCTTTTCGTCAAAGATGGTCTCGTCTAAACGAGATTCAGAGTTAGTTCTGAACAGGGATTGTTCAAATTTCAGGTCAAACTCAAGGTCTTCGATACTAGTCAATCTGTCCTTGGGTAAAGACAAATAACAGTCTAGATGCAACACAGGGGTTACTGACTTTTCTTTTCTTTTATGTACGAGCTTTTCAATGTCAAACACAGGGATTATAGGTTCAGGGTCTTGGTTGCTCCTGGTGTGAATTCTCTTAGGAGCCAGGATTTCTATCTCACACAGTGTAGTGCAACTGGTCTCTAAGTAATGGAGTCGCTAGGGTAAAAATAATCTCAACCAATAAGGTATTTGATCCACTGTAAACTAAATCTTTAAGTCATTTTCCCAGGGAAAAATTTTCAATTTCGTCCCTGGCAACGGCGTCAGAATGTTAGAACTCTGTAAATTTTGTCCAACTGGATAGACAAACGATAGAGGTAATTGTTTAAACCAACTTTCGAGTTGAGTCACTAGCCTGCTCAACCCAGAGAGGGCTCTCTTGTGTCACTTGATATTTCTTTGGAAATCACTGGCTAGATTTTGTTTGTTTTGGGGGTTTTTAATAAAGTCACTGGCAAGGAAGGGGAGGAACACTCAGGGCTATGGAGTCAAAAATTCTAAAAGTGAACGGAAACAATGCATCAACTAATAGAACTCTCTAGAGGATAAAGGCTAAACGAGGTGATAAATCTGATTTATTCTTAAATTTAAATAGAGTGTAGGAAGATAAAGAAAACAAATAACTGCATCAGATCATTACCCAAATGAATTCTTAATTAGTTAAGAAGACAATCACATAGTTTAAATTGCTTAAGCCAAGAGCATCACAACATGAATTTTGGGCCTTCAACTATGAACTTTACTTTGTCAAGGACACCAATATTTTCATAGTGCATTTTGATCTCAGACCCCTTATCATCATCAGCCACTACTATGTCAAACATCTTTCTTTCCACATATCTGGCTGAGAGTAAAGAAGCCTTATGCCAGGAAGTCCTCTCTACTTCAGGTAAAAGGTCTCTTATTTCACTTTTGGCCATACTTCCCTTCACAACATACTGGTTCATTAAATCTTCCTTGGACTGATAGTTTTCCCCAGGTGTCTGGCTAAATATGTGTTTCCTGCTACTAAAAACCTTTGTCTTGTTTTCACTTTGTGGCATGCTTCGTGTAACATCTTCTTCATTCTCAGTTGCACCTTCCACCATCTCCATGCATTTTTTCTCTTTGGGCTCTTCTTCTTCCAGGTCGACTATTTGAGATGATGTGATTCTCATTTTCTTGAGAGTATCTTAATGGCTACTGGCACCTAGGGCCTCCGAACTACTCCTCTTATTATAGACACTCATTTTAGCAGCTTTGACAGCCAACCTAGAGGAAGGTTTATGTGTTGGGCTCTGTTGATGAGATGGTTCTGTTTGTTTTGTCTGATCATGCTGCAAAGTGACCTCCATATTTACACAGGATTCTAAATTACCCAGCTTATTGAATCCTTCAACATGCTCATTTTCATAGGGGCCTTGTTTTCTCACCAATCTCCTCTTTGATATGATCTTATGTGGATCATATTTCCTCCCCTGCAACTGTGTGAACCTGAATTCACTGAGTTTGGATTGGATCTAAGGCAAACAAGACTTTTTCTTTACCACAATAGTTCCAACTATGAAAGGAAACTTTAAGTTAGAAGCCTTGTGCACTTTCAAAAAATGCTATGTCTCTGAGATGATCCTTTGTCTTATGAACTCTAAAGAAAAGATTCTGGGAGTCAGAAAGGCTAGTAAAAGATAATATCCTTCCTTATAGCCATATACCCAGATCACAGTAGATTGTATGAACAACATCCAATCTCCTATCTTTCTCTCTAGATTTGGTTGTAAAGAGATTTTCATTACCTCCAGAACCCTTGGTAGATCATAACCGAAAATAAGACTGTACACCCTGGACATAATCTTGTTGATGAAAATAAGCATGGTGATCCTTTTACACTCAGTCGAAATAAGTGCGGTCTCACGAAATTCGTTTTTGTTAAATTCCAGAAACATTCTCAGCAAGTGCATGTAATATCTGAAGTGTCTTAATGAATTGAAGTTTACCAGTTGTTGATGCATATTGTCAGTAATAAATTTGTCAAAACTGACAGAGACCAACTGACCAGACTCTGACATAAAGAAAATTAACAGGAAACCTAACATGACTTCTACCACAAACTTGTCATTGTCCAACCCTAAAATTTGACTTAGCAGAGAACAAGCCCACTGGAATTCGATGACAATGACACTTACATTGGCAGGCAACGAAAAACTCTCTGAATGGTGTTCAGGCTTGAAAATGGTCTACAGAAACAGGGTTTTTACTTCTAGTGGGCATTCTCTATAAATTGTGATCATTTTTTGTTCCTTAAAGGGCTCTGACACTGTGGGGGAGGAATCTGGTATAATGAGGGTGTGTCGGAGCAATGGACTGTTTATTTCACATAAAACCTCTGACCCTAATTTAATAAAAATGACTCTTTCTTCCTGATAATATCGCTCTGCACACCGGCTTACAAATTCAGGGAAAGGAAAGACTACTTCTACGACGTAAGGGGTGATGGAGGCTTGAGCCGCTTCGAGGAAAGGTATGCACGTTCCAACATTGTATAACAAATTCATTCTGGATACAGAAACAGGCGAAAATATTATCTTTGTGTCGAAAATGTTGGAGTCTCTGTCAATTAGGGCTTCTTCTCTGGAGGAGATGTCTTGTTCATTCACAGATAAAACAACAGAATTAGCGGCCATGGTGAAAAATATATGTTAAGTGGCGAAGGAAGCATGAATCTGATTCAGTTATGAGCTTGATTTTCAAATGGATGCTTTGCGCCAATTTTTGAACATTTGAATGCTTCAAAATATCATAAAATAATGTTAGGGGTCCTCCTTTTATTATTTCCTATCGACATCGGGGGTTGGAGAAAATGGTTTTAGGTAGACCGCTTTTTTCCTTGATGTGTCTCTAAGGGTACCATGCGTCCATGATTTAAACCTCGGTAGTCTTCCCTGGCCCGCCCTCGACTGATTAATCTTTGCGCTACTTAAATCGTCGATATGAGTTTCAGCCATTGATCTAGCTCGCTCTAAGATCTACAGTCCACCTTGACCCAACAACTTTTGACATCGGGGGTTGGAGAAAAAGGTTTTAGGTAGAACACTTTTCTCCCCGATGTGCCTCTGAGGCCACCATGTGTCCACGATTTAAACCACGGCAGTTTTCCCTGACCCGCCTTTGAATAATTATCTTATGTGTTGTTTCATTCTATGATATGCGCCTTAGCCATTGATTCGGGTTGTTTCAAGATTGACGGTCCACTGAGTCCTACCTCTCGCGCCTCCGCTATATTTGTCTACATGCTGCCATAAGAGACTTTATCCCCCAAACTATCACACTTCCATAGCGATGTGGATTTTCACTAAATCTCCAAGTCTTGGATCCTGATCCGAAAAATGTTATGATGATAACAGGATACAAGGGGTGTTCGAAGGCTGTCAGTCCGGAGCGACATGGCATGCTGATGTCACCCAGGGTGACATGGCCCCACATTCGATGTGCCACATGTCATCTTGATTGATGCCTTTCACAGACCTTATGATCCCATTAGAATGTGACATGTGTCACCCATTGATGGGGCCATGTGCCATCTATGCCCTTGCCACATGTCATCCCCCTGGCACATGCTTGCATGGCCTAACAGCTAGTGGAGTACCCAGAACCACCAAGAGTTTGGTACTTTGGGAGAATTGGGGTGCTAGAATGTTGGGGATTAACTCGGTCGAAGGACCAGACCCACCTGTCCCTACCCCTTCATTTAATTCGTTGCCACATGTAAGTGTGGACCCTTCGGGAGTCCGGGAATTCGAGACTCCGAAAGTTTGGAGTGGTGTGATTAAATAAGATAAATGGGTCAAAGGTCGTAGCTACATGGTAGGATTCTGGGAGTTTGGGACTCCATAAGATATGCATGTAGAAAGATAAAGGGGTGTTCAATGCCGAAGCACAAAACATTGAATTCCCGTAAGCCTATGTGTTAAACGAGGACGTTGTTTCACCATTGAATTTAATGGTGGATGTATTTCCACCAATAGATGTGGAAGCATTGAAAACTCTGAGACTTCGGGGAACTTGGTATGGTAGGAATGAGATAGACCCACATGGACGCCATGTGGCCTTTGACCAATGACGACTGAAGATCTTTGTAAGGGTATAACATTCGATCCAGAGCTCGGACTTGAGCATGGTAATAGTCGTTGGAAAGATCTTGACGAGAAAAAGGTGATGGAAACCTCAGGAAGAGGATTCGAGATGATTAAGGAAAGTGAATTTTGATGTCCCATCCCTTAAAAAGGTACTTAAGGGGTTGGGTGTGTTACACATGGCAAGATATAAGTATGGACTTTGTTTTGGGACTGCCTACAATGCAGAGCAGTCATGATTTTGTGATGGTTGTAGTGGAAAAATTTTCAAAGATGGCACATTTCATAGCATGGAAAAAACCAGTGATGCTACTAAAGTGGTTCTTTTATTTTTCAAAGAGATTGTGAGATTATATGGACTTCCAAAAAGTATCACTTCTGACATGGATACGATATTTCTAAGGCATTTTTGGAGGATACTTTGGAAAAATATGGATTCCAAATTGTTGTATAGCTCTGCATATCATCCTCAAATGGATGGACATGCCAAGGTCATGAACCAAATTCTTGGAAATCTATTAATTAGTTTGAGTGGGAAGAAATCGAGACAATGGGATTTGATCTTAGCGCAAGATAAACTTTTCTTATACCAATTTCGTTAAAAAATATGTAGGAAAGAGTCCATTTCAGATTGTTTATTGTAGTTCACCAAAAGGAGTTATTTATTTGGTTAAATTGTCAAATATGGAAGACAAAAGGAGTGTTAATACATGTGAGTTTTCCAAGAGCATATAGGAAATGCATGAGCAGGACAAGAGGAAACTACAAAAGAGAAATATTAGATATAAATGGAAAGAAAATTTACGAAGAAGAAAAAAAAATTTAAGAAGGAGAGCTAGCAATGGCACATTTTAGGAAATAGAGATTTCCCGGAGATACATATAGTAAACTAAAGTACAATAAGATTGTACCATGTTGAATTTTGAGAATAATTTATGAAAATGCATATAAGTTAGAGTTGACGAAAGATCTTGGCATTTCTATAATATTCATTGTGGCCCAATTGTATGAGTTTCATGAGGGAGAAGAGAATGATGAACAAGTTAACTTGATTGAATGGAAGAAACAGATACTTGTTAAAACAGCTGGAGAATTAGAGAAAATATTAGAGAAGAGGGTTAGCAAGAGGACTAGGAATAAGGAATATTACGAGTACCTAGTTAAGTGGAAAAATAGGAGTTCTAAAGATGCATCGTGGGTTTCTGAGAAAAGGAGATGGCATGCCTACGAGGATATTCATTCTCCGTATAATCTATCATTACCACCACCTGAGTTGGAGCTCATTTTTTCTTACCGAGGATATCTGATGCAGGATCATCTTTGGCCTCAAGTAATCTGCATCAACCAAAAACATTTCAATTTCAAGTTGGCAAATGTGGGGTGAATAAATGTTGTAACTCTAGTTGTTGCAACACATCGAATGTTGCAAATCTAGTTTTTGCAACATGCTGCTAAATTTCAGTTGCTGCAACAAGATGCCACATTTCCAATTGTTGCAACATGATGTTGAAATTCAATTGATGCAACACTATGCACAATTTTAGTTGTTGCAACACCATGAAGCTTTACAACCCAAGGGAGTGTAAAGCCAACTATGTGGTTGTTGGTTATGACATGGCATATTCCACGTGGATTGGGTGGACTTTGTGGAAAATGATGGACAAACTAAAGAGGAGGTGATTGGATGGAAACGGAGAGGAAGTTGGGCCATTGAAATTGCTTAGCATCCAACTCATCTTGGGAAGAAAAGAAAGAAAAGGTTGGGGGTGTCGGGAAATTTGATTGCTTAATTGTTGCTCATTAAATTATCAATCTGGGAGCTCGTAAGCTTGTGAGACACTGGAACTATATGTGCATGAATGGGAAACTAAACTAATCCTACTAAATTCAAAATGCAATTCACTCGATAAATCATTTCCAGGAGTCAAGACTTAACAACTCTCATAGTTTTTCCAAGCATAAACCAAATCAAATAAATCTTACAATATAAAACCTAATCCATAAATATCATAGTCGTAGATTTGAGTCTTATGGATTCACAACTCTTTCAAGATCTTAGGGTTAACAGCTTCCTAAAATTTTTGGAAACAAACCACACACAATCGTTAACACACTTGGACAAAATTTAAAAGAAAGAAGATAAATAAAATGCATAAGCAAATTAAGCAATCAAATCTTCAAAGAAAAATCAATAAATTTAAACCATCACATCAATCTTAAGGAAAATAAACACACCATACTTGTATTTAATGAAGAAAGCTAACTACAAGATAAAATTACACAAATATAATAAAGAACCACCATTCTCTCATGGAGCAAGCTATTTCTCCTAGGAAATAGCTTGCTCCATGAGAGAATGGTGGTT